>PQWD01005888.1:0-101982 GCA_019425675.1 Leucinodes orbonalis | reverse complement strand
TCAAAGGTGTCGTCTGTGCCTGCATTTCTTGATGTTGATGATGATAACTATAATTTTCGAAATATTTTCTGCTTTTTTCAGGATGGAACCGGTATAAAGTTTAATAAAGACGCTGACAGGGTGAGTTATAATTCCATTAAATTTAATCTATATTATATAAAACTACTATTGAGCGTCGGTGGCTCAATGGTGTGGACTGTGCCTTCTACCGGGAGGGCTGAGGTTCAAATCCCGACACGTACCAATGTGTTTTCGAATTTTCGAAAATATATGTACGTTATCCGTCGCTCTAACGGTGAAGGAAAACATCGCGAGGAAACCTTCATGCACGCCTGCGAAGAGATTCAAAGGTTGTGTGTGAAGTCGTCCAATCCGCACTGGGCCCGCGTGGACGACTAAGGATTAATCACCCTATACGTGTAGGCTCGTGCCCCTCGGTGGGGACGTTTAATGAGCTGATGATGATGATTATTATAAAACTAGCGATCCGCCCCGGTTTCGCACAGGTGCATTGCTGATAATAGGCATGCTCACACCGGTCGGCCGGTACTGCCGCAAACCTAAAAACTAACAGTATTTCTCCACTATTTAATGGGTGCTATTATACATATAAACCTTTCGCTTCATTCACTCAATCTATTAAAAAAACGCATCAATCCGTTGTAGTTTTAAAGTTTTAAGCATGGACAGAAAAAGTGACTTTGTTTTATACTATCTAGTGAAGAAAAGCTAACTGACTGACTGACTACTACTCAACATTGCTTGGGAAAATAGTAAAGGCTCTCTGTGGCAAACTATAATTGAGGTCCCCAAACTACAGAGTCAATTTTTAACCATTGGCATCCATTCAACCTATTTGTAGTTTGTATTCATAATATGGAATGTTTTTATGGTGACCTAATACCATATATATTTATCATAAAAATTTTACATACTAAATATTAAATAAATAAATTATCGTATTTAATTATTGCATTGAGCAATCCAATATTTTTTATAGTTTCAACTACTTTATTCACCGCGTTTATTCACCAACATTACAAACAGACACTCTAATTTTACTTATATGTAATAGATGAATGCTGAAGCAAAGAAGAAAGTGGACGTTCTCTCCGAAGAGCTGCTCCCGTACATCATAGCAGAGCAGGAGCGACGGAGCACCCTGTACAAGCGAGTCATGACAGCAATACAAAATGGAGAGAAGGGCGTCACCGTGGCAGAGATTAGAAACAAACCTCCTCTTATTATACGAAAAGGTTTTATAAAAATAGTAAATAAATAGACATACGATGCGAGTGTTGAATCTGCATGTGGCTGCTTAAACAGAGGAAGGCCAAAGAAAAGATGAATGGATTGTATAAAGATGGATATGGGTGCGAAGGGGGTTTGTGTGGATGGCACAACTGATAAAGATGAATGGTAGAAAAATCCATTTTCATCATCAGCTGATTAAACGTCCCCACCGAAATTTTCGAAAATTCGAAAACACATTGGTACGTGTCGCGATTTGAACCTCAGCCCTCCAGCAGGAAGGCGACAGTCCACACCATTGCGCCACCGACGCTCTTAACCATTTTATTAGAGTAAAAAGACTGCGTCGCCCCAAAGTAATGGGATAAGGGCAAAGGGATGACGATGAATATAATAAATATCCACTGACATTCACACAACGCCATCTAGCCCCAGCTTAAGCGTAAAGCTTGTATTACGGGTACTAAACAACTAATAAACATACTTACATATTTATTTTGTAAATACATACATATTATAAAACACTCAGACCAATATGTTCATGAACACAAATGTTTGTACTGCTCGAGGATCGAACTCGGAACACTTTTAGCAGTCGACGTCTCAACCATTACACCAGTGGGTCGTCAAAATACATAGTCACCTGTTTGTTAGTGATACCTGACCATGACAGAGCAACATCATGATAGACAGTTGTTATCCTTCATCAATGCCGCACTGCGCCCGACACCAAGGACAACAGATGTTAGGTCTCTTATACCCAATGAATTTACTCGCTAGTGCCCTCATTCCGAAACACAAAAGTAACCTTCCTGTTTCCCGGGACGATATCTGGCATCGCGTTGGTACCTAGACGCCTCATTATCGAGTCTACCTAGTATCTAACCTGTTTATATTCCCCAGGCCTGATGTACCGATGTCCATCCAACCGAGCCCCCAAAGAGCCTGACGGGTCAGGAGTGATCGCGTGTGAACAAGACGTGGAGCCGACCCCGGTCATGTACGACTCCTGCCTCAGCGCTGAGGATAAAGATCTTTATGTTGCTGAGAATAAGTACTTCTTTTGCAACAGTAAGTATTGTTCTTCACAAGATTTTGATTGAATACTCCGGATGCTGAAAGTAGATTAAAATATAATTGTCATTACCTCTCTTGGCCAGCTTGGCCTCCGACATTCTCCGTGGTCTTATGGAACAATATCGTTTTCCGAGAAGGAAAAAAATGGCTGAATTGTAGCAATTTGAATGAAAAATTCATCATCATCATCAGCTCATTAAGCGTCCCCACCGAGGGGCACGAGCCTACCAGTATAGAGTGTATAGGCCTTAGTCGTCCAGGCGGGCCCAGTGCGGGTTGGACGACTTCACGCACAAACTTTGAATCTCTTCGCAGGCATGTGCAGGTTTCCTCACGATGTTTTCCTTCACCGTAAGAGCGTCGGATAACGTACATATACTTTCGAAAATTCGAAAACACATTGGTACGTGGCCGGATTTGAACCTCAGCCTTGCCGGTAGGAGGGCAACAGTCCACGTCATTGGGCTACCGACGCTCTGAAGTGCAAAATACTTCTATATGACGGAACTATACCTGGCACTGCGGTGATACCTTACCTAACCTCGACGACTAAGTACAAAGTGTGCCACCTAGTGCCTTATGTTTTAGGGCACAAAGTCGAAGGTCCTGACCTCCCTCGCAACGGAACTTCAGTGATCGGCTGCGCACCCATGGAGCGCACCTCCCTCAACTATACCACCACGAAATGCGCCCTCGAAGACACTGATGACGTGGTGGTACATTACAGATACTACCCGGATCGGGTAAGTTATCACCTGATGATTTAGTTTTTTTTCATCACCGTCAGCTCATAAACGTCCCCACCGAGGGGCATGAGCCTACCCGTATAGGGTGATTAGGCCTTAGTCGTCCACGCGGGCCCAGCGCGGATTGGACGACTTCACGCACAACCTTTGAATCTCTTCGCAGGCGTGCGCAAGTTTCTTCACGATGTTTTCCTTCACCGTAAGAGCGTCGGATAACGTACATATATTTTCAAAAATTAGAAAACACATTGGTACGTGGCGGGATTTGAACTTCAGCCCTTCCGGTAGGAGGGCAACAGTCCACACCATTGAGCCGCCGACGCTCTCTCCGTTGACACTACATGAGTCCTCAAATGGGTCATTGCCTTATTTTTTTAGCAACCCTTCGTGGTGTAGCCGTTGCATTAACCATCACACCAGATGGGTTGTCTAGTTCCTCCGAGTTGTCAAATGATATATTGTAATTGTTTTGGATTTTGACTCTACATACCTGTCTACAGACTTACAAGTTCGTGACAGAATTAGACCCAGACAGGGAGGTGTGCGACCATTGGAACCCTTGTCAGATCGGCTACATCTACAGTCTACCATCACCAGACCAGGCCCTGCCTGCCAACGAGCTGTGGCGTGAGTACCCTTGTTTTATTTTCGATGGACATTTTGTCGCAGCTTCTCCGGCCAAGTGTCGAGCGCAGATTGATATCAGCCTTTAAACTAACCTTCTGATGTTGTGTTTTGCAAAAACAACAAATAATTTGATATTTAATCAAATTGAGTGCTGTTGATGACAGTCGATCACCAACGGTTTCAAATCTGTAGAGGAAAATGGGCGAATTAATAGGAATCACTTATTATGTTGATGATTTTCCGGGTTTTCTGGACACACAGGGTATGCACTGCTAATTTTCATATATGGAGTGCATGACACTGCTTGAGACATACAAAACACTATAGCTATGGGGAGATGGGACTGTAAATCCGTGAACGCGGATGAAATGCGGATTGGTGTTTTTTCGATGGCGAACGCTATGAAGTGAACAGGCCTGATCATGAGTATCATGACAATCACAGTGCTGAAAGGAATTAATAACGGTCATCATTTTTTCCGTAACTGCTTTGCACTGCGGTGCCTAGACGACTCTAACACCTAGTACATTATTCGTATATTCATATGCATTAAGAAAAAAATTGTTAATTCAATAATACGAACAGACACTCCAATTTCATTTATATGTAGCTAATAAATAATTGATATTTTGTTTTGTTTTTCCAATAAATGTTTTTCTTTTACTTTTTAACTAAACTGCAATTTCATTACATTACAGGTGATTACGGCAAAGGTAAGCCTCGGAATGGTAGCCATTCGAAGCCTTGTCAAGTTATTAAAATAAGAAGGCAGGAGTTGACTGACAGAGCTCCAATTCCACTCATTTTATAAATTCGCTAATACATCCGTTATTGTAATTTTATAAGTTATTAGTGTACAGGACGGTAAGTGATGATAAGTGATGCGTCTGACCATGACAGAGCAGCATTGAAGCAGACCAACAAATGATAGACAGTTACGATTCTCTATCAATGCCGCACTTCGCCCGTCATCCGAGACGACAGTTGTTAGGTCGCTTATACCCGGTAATTTCACTAGCTACAGTGCCCTCATCCCGAAACACAAGAATGCATAACACGGTTGTTTCCCGAGACGATATCCCGTACTGCGGTGGCACCTACCTAGACGACTCAGTATCTAGTCTACCTAATAAATTGTGTTTGAATCGTAATATTTTGCACTCATTCATTCTGTTTTATGTTGGATTTTTATTTATAACAACATTAGACAACTCATACTTCTACAATTATCATTTGAAACCATTAATATTAAAGTTGTAACTACCGAAAAAATTCAAAATTTACACTTTGATTGGCGTATGGTGGCATAATGTGTCAAATAAAGTTTTCAGTGATACTGTTTCTTTAATGTAAAAGAATGAAACGTTATTTTATGTTTCTTTTTTGTGATGTTTTTTTTTATCTGTATTTTGTTGTTGTATATATGTGTCACTAAATAAATATTTATTTACTTACTTAAGTATTCGAAGTAAATATAATTATTTAGCAAAATATGCCAATAGATATAATTTCAATACTGATTTGTAATTTATTTTTTAATGTTTTTTAGTTGACAGTGAGTACATCTCATGATTTTTTTTTATCAATTTGGCACTGTTCACGTTCCAATTCTGCAATCGTCATCGGAGGACGTGAAAGTTACTCAACCAAAAAATCCTCAGTACCCTGTCCTTTTTATAGCCTCTCTCTTCAATATTTTGGAGACTGCTGGACATCGGTCTCCTCAATTCTGCGCCAGATATCCCGCTCCTCCGCTTCCCTCATCCAGCCTCCACCAGCGACCGCCCGCAAGTCGTCGGTCCATCGGGCCGGAGGGCGTCCTACGCTACGCTTGCCGAGACGCGGTCTCCACTCCAGAACTCGTCTGCTCCAACGGCGTATGGGACTGCTATTTTAACTTGTTGGCGAGCAATGTCGGTTACCTGATTTCCCTTACCAAGCCAATGTTTTCAGCTACTTTGTTCTACTTCAACAAATATCAAGCTTATAATGTACGTATGTAAATAGGTAGGTTTGACGACCCATTTGGTGTTGCGGTTGAGACGTCGACTGCAACACCAAGGGTTCCGGGTTTGATCCCCGGGCAGTACAAACATTTGTGTGCATGAACATGTCTGTTTGTAATGGTCTGGGTGTTTTCTATGTATTATATGTATGTATTTACAAAATATATATATATAGTATGTTTATCCGTTGTTTAGTACCCATACTACAGGCTTCACGCTTAACTTGGGGCTGGATGGCGCTGTATGAATGTCTGTGGATATTTATTATTATACACACGCGCTTGTTAGGTATAATTAGGCAATAATATTTAGAAACCACCACAACACAAATTAAAAATAATTATCTTTCCAGGGTTTGAAGGTAAATATTATCTTTGATTGAATTTTTGGATATGTTTTTGACTTCAGACGATCAACCAAGTCAACCCTACAAAATATGGCATCCTGCCAAATATATTTAAAAATACATACTAAAATTTTCATGTGTGTGATTTTACAGAATACGAGAGTAAGTTAACTTTTTTAATGACATACACAATGGATTATGTTGAAAATGTTTGGGCAAAACCACGCGTTCGTTCACAGTTGTTTTAATTTGAAATAATATTAACCAGGTTTTATAACAAATAAATTTATTATGTAAATTAAAATGAAAATAATTGATAATAAAGTTATCAAATATTTCAATACTGAAATAAAACCACTTTTATTGTTTTCAGGGGATGGTATGTGCTAAATAAAAAAATATTTTTTTTCATTTACTAATTTATTTTGTCTTTATAACGAACTTTTCTACTTTTCAAAGACTTTAAGCAAGTTCTATGTTATTATATAGATTCTTTGTAATAAAAAATACGTTTTTTTATTGTTTTTTCTCATTAAAAAAACGTATTTTTATTACAAATTTTTTAAATACAATTAGACTGAACAAGCCGCCAAGTTTATAGGCAGTCCCAGTGTCGCAATTTTATTTCGGTTCTTACCTGTGAAAAGTTATTATATTTCTTGGTAAATTTACTGATTCATTGTGATGATGGCATGTTACAATTGCACAGGATGGCATTTTGGGAAAAAACGGTAATTTCTTCTAATATTCGTGCGTCTTGACTCGTCTCACAGAGCGTAAACTGGCAGCCAGTGTATGCTCGTTGAGCTTACGTTTGTCGCACTTAAAAACGCGGCTTGCCCCATCTCCTGTATTGGGAAATCTGTGTTTTTTCTCTATGCCTAAAATATTAACATCAAAAAATATATATTTGCAGAAATAGTACCACGTAAGTAATAAATACGCTAAAATATCAAACAATCAACTTATCTTTTGAAACTACACTGCAGGGCAAATGCTTTATTATCATACTCGTAGCTATGAGGAGATTAAATTGTAACAGCTTAACCCAGCACGCGGGCCCAATGCGGATTGCTGGATGATAACAACTACCTACCATACTAAGCCCAGCGGACCAGCAAGTTGAAGTGGCAGTGGGCTGGTCACGTATGTCGCAGAACCGATGGCCGAAGCAGACGAGTTCTGGAGTGGAGACCGGGGCTCGGCAAGCGTAGCGTAGGTCGCCCGGACCGAGGGACCGACGACTTGCGGGCGGTCGCTGGTGGAGGCTGGATGAGGGAAGCGGAGGAGCGGGATATCTGTCGCAAAATGGGGGAGACCTATGTCCAGCAGTGGACTGCGATAGGTTGAATAGAGACCATACTAAGATTGCAGCCGGGACTGAGGGCTTCACGTGACAAACGAACAACGGAATCATCATTCTTTTCGGACAAGTACTGGGTATCTGTAGATAGTCTTGGGTGACCGATGCAAGGAAGTGTCGACAGAAACTAATGAATTTCACTATATATTTATTTAATTCACGAGCGTCGGTAACTCAATGGTGTGGACTTTGCCTTCCGATCTGGATGGTGCAGGTTCAAACCCCGCCACGTACCAATGTTTTCGGGTTTTCGAAATTATGTATACGTTTATACGACGCTCTTACGGTAAAGGAAAACGTGTGGAAACCTGCAAAGAGATTCTAAGGCTGTGCGTGAAGACAGCCAATCCGCACGGGGCCCGCGTCCACGACTAAGGCCCGTACACCCGCGTACGGGTAGGCTCGTGCCCCTCGGTGGGAATGTTTAACGATAATTCCCGACCATCACAAGTTATTTGGCACAATTTTTGTCTACTGAACACACTCCATTTTCCTATCTAACCTCACCAAAGCAAATAAATGAAATGTTTTATTTTCTCCACTAAAGCAATCGCTGGTAAGTGGAGGTTTCATTATTATTAGATAGATAATAGAGAAACGAATACTAATTAGAGCTGTCTATAATTAATACTTTAATTTTTATTTATTTATTGGATTGCTCTAATGGTGTTTTTCATTTGGAGGCATTGTATGTAATAAAATCTATTCAGTTTATTGTTGATGTAAGATCCATATAAGCTTAAACGTGAAGCTTATATGGATCTTAGACTTGGAACAAGATGGCGCTTTATGAATGTCTTTTTTATGTTATATGTGTACAGGACGGTCCGGACGTTCACCTGATGGTAAGTGATACGCCAGACCATGACAGAGCGGCATTAAAGGAGACCAACAACTGATAGACAGTTATTATTCTCCATCAATGCCACACTGCACCCGTCACCCGAGACGACAGATGTTAGGTCTCTCATACCCGGTAATTTCACTAGCTACAGTGCCCTCATCCCGAAACATAAAAGTGCATAACACTCCTGTTTCACGGGATGATATCTGGCACTGCGGTGGTACCAACCTAGGCGACTCTGTATCGAGTCTACCACCTAGTAAAGTCTCTGTATATTTACACTTTGGTGACCCATTTGGGTTGCCTTTTTTATGCTATATCAGGCAAACGAGCAAACGGCTCATCTGATGGTAAATGTCACCGCCACCCATGTACATTTGCAATACCAGAGGGCACTGAAATGCGTTGTCGGCCTTTTAACAGGGAATACGCTCATTTTTGAGACGTTGGCTGCAACACTAAGGGTTCCGGATTCGAACCCCGGGCAGTACAAACATTTGTGTACATGAACATGTCTGTTTGTAATGGACTGGGTGTTTTCTATGTATGTGTATATAATATACATAATATGTATGTCTATATAATATGTATGTACATATTTACAAAAAAAATGAATCTATATATGTTTATCCTTTGTTTAGTACCTATAAAGGCTTCACGCTTAACTTGGGGCTAGATGGCGCTGTGCGAATGTCAGTGGAGATTTATTTATTTATCAATATATTTTGTTTCCAGAGGACACAGTTACCGAGCACGTGTATCAGGGCTCATCCGATTCAGCAACTTCAAACTTTTACGAGTCTGCACCAAGAAAAGTGCGCATACCGCGGGGATACAAATACGATTCCGTGTGGCGAGTCAAGAATCCGTATTCGACAAATGCGCACAAAAGTCAAAAGGTACATATACAACATCAGCTCACTATACTCACCGAGGGGCACGGGCCTACCCGTAAGGTGTAGGCCTTAGTCGTCCACGCGGGCCCAGTGCGGATTGGTCGACATGATCGACATCGTTCTTATTTGCACTCATTTGTTCTGCTTTGTAGTAGATTTTACACACATTATTTGGTAGATACATTTACCATTTTAAACCAATAAGATTGAAGTTGTACCGGCACACCGAATTCAATTTACAGTTGGATTCAAAATGACTTAATAGTGTCGTACTGTCAAGTCAAAATCAATTATTCTGATGAGGCCTAGGATGATGTCTATGGATGAGGTCTTGGAACCATAACTAAGACATTATCTATGGATGAGGCTAACAAAGATCACTTATGAACGTCAAAAAAAATACAAAAAATGCAATAAAAACATTTAAAATACAAGTCATGTAAATTAGTTGAATTGTAGTCTTCGATAAACAATAAACTACACAATCACCAGATAACCAAACCCAACATGACATCACCAAACTAATACATGTCCGAGCCGTACGACACATACGTTGACTTATATTTATGACATAAAACCACAGACATCAGAATATACATTAGACTGGACAAGCCGCCAAGTTTATAGGCAGTCCCAGTGTCGCAATTTCTTTTCGGTCTTACCTGTGAAAAGTTATTATATTTCTTGGTAAATTACTGATTCCTTGCGATGGATGCATGTTACAATTGCATAGGATGGTATTTTTGGAAAAAAACGGTAATTTCTTCTAATATTCGTGCGTCTTGACTCGTCTCACAGAGCGTAAACTGGCAGCCAGTGTATGCTCGTTGAGCTTACATTTGTCGCACTTTAAACGCGGCTTGCCCCATCTCCTGTATTGGGAAATCTGTGCATAAAACAATTCATTGAAATTTTCACCATAAGCCCGTCATTGAAAGGGTAGAAAATTAAAAGCACGAGCACACTGCTGTCACTTTGACATGTAGCGAGCGACGTGATTATGAATGAAAATACTGCCCAACTGTGATTAAAATGTTGCCAACAACAACAGCAAAATTTTGCCGCGGACCCTTTTTGAGTAAAATTGTGCATTTAATTAGTTTCATCCACATATTCACACAGCGCCATTTTGTCATTTAGCGTCATTGGGGCTAGCCCCAAGTTAAGCGTGAAGTCTGTATTATGGGTACTGCACAACGGATAAACATACTTATATACATATTTTTTTGTAAACACAAACATATTATACACAGAAAACACCCAGACCATTACAAACAGACATGTTCATGCACACAAATGTTTGAACTGCCCGGGGATCGCACCTGGAACCCTTGGTGTTGCAGCCGACGTCTCAACCGCAACACCAAATGGGTCGTAAATTTTTTGTTTGTCAAAGATTATAAGATTAAAGGTCTGGGTGTTACCTATGTTTAATCTGTATGAATTTACAAAACAAAAATGTGTATAAGTATGTTTATCCGTTGTTTATTACCCATACTACAGGCTTCACGCTTAACTTGGGGCTAGATGGCGCTGTGTGAATGTCAGTGGATATTTAATTATTATTTATCTGGGATTGTAGTGCATAGAATCTGATTTTTTACTAATGCATTATATTTTTTCCAGCTAAACAAATCATTGGTCAAGCACAAGATGTCGTCTAACAATGAATCACTTACCATTGAGTTAAACTTGAAACCATTCCCTCAAAACCGTTTTGGCTCTTACCACGCTACATTCGTTAAGCCTGAGGGTACTAGAAGGAAAACAATACGCGAGAAGTCCATACATTTCTTGGAGCTTGGTTAGTTATTTTTTTAACTAAACATAGCGTAGCTCAATGGTGAATGTTGCCTTCCTACCGGTAGGGCGCAGGTTTAAATGTGTTTTCGAATTTTCGAAATTATTATGTACGCTATTTGACGCTCTTATGGTAAAGGAAAACATCGTGAGGAAACCGGCACGCCTGCGAAGAGATTCAAAGGTTGTGCGTGAAGTCGACAAACCGGCACTGGGCCCGTGGACTAAGGCCTATACACCCGCGTACGGGTAGGCTCGTCCCTTGGTGGGGACGTTTAATGAGCTGATGATGATATTGACGCCATGTGGTGTAATTGGTTGAGACGTCGGCTTTAACAACCAAGGGTAACACAAACATGTGTGTGCATGAACATGTCATTTTGTATTGATTTTGGTGTTTTCTATGTATAATGGGTATGTATTTTCAAAAAATAAGTATGATTACTCGAGTTTCTCGAGTTTCTTGCCGGCTCTTCTCGAAGATCCTACTTATTCCGAACCGGTGGTAGAGTCACAAAAAATATGATAATAATAACAATTGACGATTCGAAAGTACCTGTAATAAATTTATTTGAATAAAGATTTTTTCTTTCTTTCTTTCATTATTATCCATATTACATGCTTAGTTTGGGGCTAGATGACGCTGTGTGAATGTCAGTGGATATTTAATTATTTATACCTAGATCTAGGTCACCTAGCCCTCCCTGCAACGCCCTAAGCCGAGGTTTGATTCCCAGTCTGGGACAATTTATATTTATACATTATTTTTTTGCTAAAAATGCTGCTACTTACATTTTTATTTATGTTACGAAGTGAACAGGACGGTCAGGACGCTCGCCTGATGGTAAGTGATACGCCTGACCATGGCAGAGCGGCATCAAAGGAGACCAACATCTGATAAGCAGTTTCTCCATCACCCGATACAACAGGATGTTAGGTCTCTTATACCCGATAATGTGACTAGCTACAGTGCCCTCATCCCGAAACACAAAAGCATAACCATTGCACGGGATGATATCTGGTACTGCGGTATATTTTTGAGTTCCCTTTTTGTTACTGCTGAAGGTTGTATATGTACTGGCCGCTTAAGTTAATCATTCGTAGGTGATTTTGGAATATATTGTAACTGTCACGTGGAAAATATTGTGATTGATAAGTTTAATAAAAATAATTTTAATAATTGAGACGTCGACTGCAACACCAAGGGTTCCGGGTTCGATCCCCGGGCAGGACACACATTTGTGTGCATGAACATGTCTGTTTGTAATGGTCTGGGTGTTTTCTATGTATAATATGTATGTATTTACAATTTACAAATATATAAGTATGTTTATCCGTTGTTTAGTACCCATAATACAGGCTTCATGCTTTACTTGGGACTAGATGACGCTGTGTGAATGTCAGTGGATATTTATGTATTTATTTAATGTTGGTTCGTCTTGGGTTTATTTATTACATGTTTAATCCATAAAACTGCGTAAACTCTACTATGTATTTGTTATATATGCTGTTTTTTAGTGTTACTAACCCAAAATGGATCATTGTTATCTGTAAAATAAATTTTTATTATTATACCGCAAGAGATAAGCGGAGGAGCGGGATATCTGGTGCAAAATAGGAGAGTCCTATGTCCAGCAATAGACTGCAATAGGTTGAAGAGAATAGAAAATAGAATATCGAAAGAAGTAGAATACAGATTATTTTTTTGGTTTCAGTTAAAACCGACGTCTGGGTGCAGAGAAAAAAGATCACGGTAAACCCAGGCTCTGCTATGGATCCCGAAACTGTAGAATTCAGGTGATGATGATAACTCTGAAGGCCCATATTCCAATGATATATAAAGGGTGTCCCAAAATTAACGCAAGATTTGAATTAAATAGAAAACACAGTTTTTAGTCTTTTGATTGTATTTTTTTTATTGATTCATAAAGTACATAGGATAGGGTTATTTATGGAATAACACATCGGGCAAATGGCCTCCGCGGCTTTGCATACACATACGCACTCGTTTGTCGACATTTTCCATGACCGTTCTGCATAAATGTGGCTAAATTTCGTTGATGCAACGTTGAATCTCCTCCTTTAATGCACGCGTAGTTGTGGGCTTGTTGACGTGGACCTGTGATTTTAGATATCGCCATAAAAATAAATCTAATGGTGTTAAATCACACGATCTAGGGGGCCAATTCTGATCACCGAAACGAGAGAGTACACGACCTGGAAATGTCTCATGCAATAATTGAAGTGTTTCACGGGCTGCATCGCATGTGGCACCGTCTTGTTGAAACCACATATTAGCCACATTAATATCATCCAATTTCGGCAAAAAGAACCGTGTTATCATGTCGCGATATCGAGCAGAAGTAACAGTCACTGCTTGACCAGCCTCATTTTCAAAAAAGTATGGTCCAATTATGCCTCCAGCCCAAAATGCACACCAAACTGTGACACGTTGTGGATGCATTTGTTTTTCGACAATCACATGTGGATTTTCAGAACCCCAAAAGCGGCAATTTTGGCGATTAACAAAGCCATCAAGGTGAAAATGTGCTTCGTCGCTTAGGATGAGTTTGCTCGAAAAATCAGCATTCATTTGTTATTGCTCAATAATCCATTCAAATTCAAACTCTACTCGTGTAACTATTTATTGACAATAATTTTTGCACGTACAAATAATTTCTACTTTCAAAACAATAACAAACAAACGTCATAAACAAAAGTCTGCCTTGTTTTTGACAACCATAGAGTAGACAACTTATAATCAATGGCCGAATCAATTATATATAATTAATATCAATTTACATTATGCAATTAAGTAAATAATAACTTTAATCTAGCTTATCATCATCATCATCAGCTCATTAAACGTCCCCACCGAGGGGCACGAGCCTACCCGTATAGGGTGATTAGGCCTTAGTCGTCCACGCGGGCCCAGTGCGGATTGGACGACTTCACACACAACCTTCGAATCTCTTCGCAGTCGTGCATGAAGGTTTCCTCACGATGCTTTCCTTNTCGTTCGAACCCCGGGCAGTACAAACATTTGTGTACATGAACATGTCTGTTTGTAATGGACTGGGTGTTTTCTATGTATGTGTATATAAATACATAATATGTATGTCTATTAATATGTATGTACATATTTACAAAAAAATGAATCTATATATGTTTATCCTTTGTTTAGTACCTATAAAGGCTTCACGCTTAACTTGGGGCTAGATGGCGCTGTGCGAATGTCAGTGGAGATTTATTTATTTATCAATATATTTTGTTTCCAGAGGACACAGTTACCGAGCACGTGTATCAGGGCTCATCCGATTCAGCAACTTCAAACTTTTACGAGTCTGCACCAAGAAAAGTGCGCATACCGCGGGGATACAAATACGATTCCGTGTGGCGAGTCAAGAATCCGTATTCGACAAATGCGCACAAAAGTCAAAAGGTACACAAAGGCACGGGCCTACCCGTAAGCGTGTAGGCCTTAGTCGTCCACGCGGGCCCAGTGCGGATTGGTCGACATGATCGACATCGTTCTTATTTGCACTCATTTGTTCTGCTTTGTAGTAGATTTTACACACATTATTTGGTAGATACATTTACCATTTTAAACCAATAAGATTGAAGTTGTACCGGCACACCGAATTCAATTTACAGTTGGATTTCAAAATGACTTAATAGTGTCAAGTCTGATGTGATTAAAAGTGTCAAGGATGATGATGTCTATGGATGAGGTCTAGGAACCATAACTAAGACATTATCTATGGATGAGGCTAACAAAGATCACTTATGAACGTCAAAAAAAAAATACAAAAAATGCAATAAAAACATTTAAAATACAAGTCATGTAAATTAGTTGAATTGTAGTCTTCGATCACAGACATCCGAATATACAATTAGACTGGACAAGCCGCCAAGTTTATAGGCAGTCCCAGTGTCGCAATTTCTTTTCGGTTCTTACCTGTGAAAAGTTATTATATTTCTTGGTAAATTTATTGATTCATTGCGATGATGGCATGTTATAATTGCACAGGATGGCATTTTGGAAAAAAAACGGTAATTTCTTCTAATATTTGTGCGTCTTGGCTCGTCTCACAGAGCGTAAACTGGCAGCCAGTGTATGCTCGTTGAGCTTACATTTGTCGCACTTTAAACGCGGCTTGCCCCATCTCCTGTATTGGGAAATCTGTGCATAAAACAATTCATTGAAATTTTCACCATAAGCCGTCATTGAAAGGGTAGAAAATTAAAAGCACGAGCACACTGCTGTCACTTTGACATGTAGCGAGCGACGTGATTATGAATGAAAATACTGCCCAACTGTGATTAAAATGTTGCCAACAACAACAGCAAAATTTTGCCGCGGACCCTTTTTGAGTAAAATTGTGCATTTAATTAGTTTCATCCACATATTCACACAGCGCCATTTTGTCATTTAGCGTCATTGGGGCTAGCCCCAAGTTAAGCGTGAAGTCTGTATTATGGGTACTGCACAACGGATAAACATACTTATATACATATATTTTTTTGTAAACACAAACATATTATACACAGAAAACACCCAGACCATTACAAACAGACATGTTCATGCACACAAATGTTTGAACTGCCCGGGGATCGCACCTGGAACCCTTGGTGTTGCAGCCGACGTCTCAACCGCGACACCAAATGGGTCGTAAAATTTTTTGTTTGTCAAAGTTATTGTTAGAACATGTCTGTTGTTCTGGTGTTCCTATGTTTAATATATAATTTAAATTTTTGAAAAAAAATGTATAAGTATGTTTATCCGTTGTTTAGTACCCATACTACAGGCTTCACGCTTAACTTGGGGCTAGATGGCGCTGTGTGAATGTCAGTGGATATTTAATTATTTTTATCTGGGATTGTAGTGCATAGAATCTGATTTTTACTAATGCATTATATTTTTTCCAGCTAAACAAATCATTGGTCAAGCACAAGATGTCGTCTAACAATGAATCACTTACCATTGAGTTAAACTTGAAACCATTCCCTCAAAACCGTTTTGGCTCTTACCACGCTACATTCGTTAAGCCTGAGGGTACTAGAAGGAAAACAATACGCGAGAAGTCCACACATTTCTTGGAGCTTGGTTAGTTATTTTTTTAACTAAACATAGCGTAGCTCAATGGTGAATGTTGCCTTCCTACCGGTAGGGCGCAGGTTTAAATGTGTTTTCGAATTTTCGAAATTATTATGTACGCGTCGTATTAAGAGCGTCGGTGGCTCAGTGGTGTGGACTGTCGCCTTCCTACCGGAAGGGCTGAGGTTCAAATCCCGACACGTACCAATGTATTTTCGATTTTTCGAAAATATATGTACGTTATCCGACGCTCTTACGGTGAAGGAAAACATCGTGAGGAAACCTTCATGCACGCCTGCGAAGAGATTCGAAGGTTGTGTGTGAAGTCGTCCAATCCGCACTGGGCGCGTGGACGACTAAGGCCTAATCACCCTAGTCCTCGGTGGGGACGTTTAATGAGCTGATGATGATGATGATGATGATTATGTACGCTATTTGACGCTCTTACGGTGAAGGAAAACATCGTGAGGAAACCTGCGCACGCCTGCGAAGAGATTCAAAGGTAGTGCGTGAAGTCGACAAACCAGCACTGGGCCCGCGTGGACGACTAAGGCCTATACACCCTATACGGTTAAGCTCGTCCCTCGGTGGGGACGTTTAATGAGCTGATGATGATATTGACGCCATGTGGTGTAATTGGTTGAGACGTCGGCTTTAACAACCAAGGGTAACACAAACATGTGTGTGCATGAACATGTCATTTTGTATTGATTTTGGTGTTTTCTATGTATAATGGGTATGTATTTTCAAAAAATAAGTATGATTACTCGAGTTTCTCGAGTTTCTTGCCGGCTCATCTCGAAGATCCTACTTATTCGAACCGGTGGTAGAGTCACAAAAAATATGATAATAATAACAATTGACGATTCAAAGTATCTGTAACAGATTATTTGAATAAAGATTCTTTTCTTTCTTTCTTTCTTTCTTTCATTATTATCCATATTACATGCTTAGTTTGGGGCTAGATGACGCTGTGTGAATGTCAGTGGATATTTAATTATTTATACCTAGATCTAGGTCACCTAGCCCTCCCTGCAACGCCCTAAGCCGAGGTTTGATTCCCAGTCTGGGACAATTTATATTTATACATTTTTTTTTTGCTAAAAATGCTGCTACTTACATTTTTATTTATGTTACGAAGTGAACAGGACGGTCAGGACGCTCGCCTGATGGTAAGTGATACGCCTGACCATGGCAGAGCGGCATCGGAGACCAACATCTGATAAGCAGTTTCTCCATCACCCGATACAACAGATGTTGGGTCTCTTATACCCGGTAATGTGACTAGCTACAGTGCCCTCATCCCGAAACACAAAAGCATAACCATTGCACGGGATGATATCTGGTACTGCGGTATATTTTTGAGTTCCCTTTTTGTTACTGCTGAAGGTTGTATATGTACTGGCCGCTTAAGTTAATCTGTCCTAGGTGATATTGGAATATATTGTAACTGTCACGTGGAAAATATTGTGATTGATAAGTTTAATAAAAATAATTTTAATAATTGAGACGTCGACTGCAACACCAAGGGTTCCGGGTTCGATCCCCGGGCAGGACACACATTTGTGTGCATGAACATGTCTGTTTGTAATGGTCTGGGTGTTTTCTATGTATAATATGTATGTATTTACAATTTACAAATATATAAGTATGTTTATCCGTTGTTTAGTACCCATAATACAGGCTTCATGCTTTACTTGGGACTAGATGACGCTGTGTGAATGTCAGTGGATATTTATGTATTTATTTAATGTTGGTTCGTCTTGGGTTTATTTATTACATGTTTAATCCATAAAACTGCGTAAACTCTACTATGTATTTGTTATATATGCTGTTTTTTAGTGTTACTAACCCAAAATGGATCATTGTTATCTGTAAAATAAATTTTTTTTATTATACCGCAAAGATAAGCGGAGGAGCGGATATCTGGTGCAAAATAGAAGAGACCTATGTCCAGAAATGGACTGCAATAGGTTGAAGAGAATAGAAAATAGAGTATCGAAAGAAGTAGAATAAAGATTATTGTTTTGGTTTCAGTTAAAACCGACGTATGGGTGCAGAGAAAAAAGATCACGGTAAACCCAGGCTCTGCTATGGATCCCGAAACTGTAGAATTCAGGTGATGATGATAACTCTGAAGGCCCATATTCCAATTAATATATATATATATATATATATATATTATATATATATATATATATATCATCAGCCCATTCTCACCGAGGGGCACGAGCCTACCCGTGTAGGGTGATTAGGCCTTAGTCGTCCACGCGGGCCCAGTGCGGATTGGACGACTTCACACACAACCTTCGAATCTCTTCGCAGGCGTGCATGAAGGTTTCCTCACGATGTTTTCCTTCACCGTAAGAGCGTCGGATAACGTACATCTATTTTCGAAAATTCGAAAATACATTGGTACGTGTCGGGATTTGAACCTCAGCCCTCCCGGTAGGACGACGACAGTCCACACCACTGAGCCACCAACGCTACACATATTTCGAATCTAGCTTATACTATTACAAAAATATAATCTACCTGTTAACACAGACATTGTTATATTTATGGTTGAATAACGCTTATATAAGGAATTTCATCACGAGTCCTGGGTCATCACCGCATTGTGTAGTCAGCTGATATATAAATGTCTCAACAGATGCAAAAACTGCCGAGTCCAGGGCATCGTGGTGAGAACCTGGGACGGTATGGTGTACAACCTGGACTCTACCAGGTGGAGAACCATGGATGGCGAAGGGTTAGTGCCTTGTGTGTTACTTTCAAACTATTAACAACAGTTAATGATAGTAAGAAGAAAGAAAGAAAGAAAGAAAAAAATCTTTATTCAAATAAATCTGTTACAGATACTTTTGAATCGTCAATTGTTATTATTATCATATTTTTTGTGACTCTACCACCGGTTCGGAATAAGTAGGATCTTCGAGAAGAGCCGGCAAGAAACTCGAGTTACTCTTTTAATATTTTTATATAAGTCTTAGTTATAAAATAAACCAGCAAGATACACAATCACGAAGTAATATCAACCAAGAAATATCCGAGTAGCTTGACACATACGTTGACCAATTGCTATATTTATGACATAGGCGGTTGACTAGATACTGAGTCGTCTAGGTAGGCACCACCGCAGTGACAGATATCGTCCCGGGAAACACGAGTGTTATGCACTTTTGTGTTTCGGGATGAGGGCTCTGTAGCTAGTCACATTACCGGGTATGAGAGACCTGACATCTGTTGTCTCGGGTGACGGGCGCAGTGCGGCATTGATGGAGGATAATAACTGTCTATCAGTTGTTGGTTTCCTTCAATGCCGCTCTGTCATGGTCAGGCGTATCACTTACCATCAGGTGTGCATCCTGATCGTCCTGTACACTTATAACTGAAAAAGTAAAACACAATTATTGATTAAAATTTTGACCTTAATGCGTCATTAAAAGGGTACAAAAAGCACGAGCACACTACAATGTCACTATGACATGTAGCGAGCGACGTGATTATGAATGAAAATTTTGGTCAACTGACGCGATGGGCAGACTTGCCGCGGACACTTTTTGAGTGAGATTGTGCAACTAATTAGTTTATGGTTTATCTAAGTAGTAAGTACGTTTATTATCATTTATTTTGATCGCCTTTGAGCAATGCGTCCTACCCGTACTAACATACGCAGCTGAGACATGGACACTGACTGCGGGATTGGTTCACAAGTTCAAAGTCACTCAACGCGCAATGGAGCGAGCTGTGCTTGGAGTCTCTTTAAGGGATAAGATCAGAAATGATTTAATTCGTAAGAGAACTAAAGTTACCGACATAGCCCGCTGGAGCAGACGAGTTCTGGAGTGGAGACCGCGTCTTGCCAAGCGTAGCGTAGGACGACCTCCGGCCCGATGGACCGACGACTTGCGAAAGGTCGCTGGTGGAAGCTGGATGAGAAGGCGGAGGACCGGGATGTCTGGCGCAAAATGGGCGAGCCTGTCCAGCAGTGGACTGCAATAGGTTGAAGAGAGAAGTAGTAAGTACGTTTATTAACTTTTATTTATTTATTTATTTATTTATTGTTTATGCACACATACAAAATAGTCAGAACAATATATAGTGAGAAAAAAAAGTACAAAGGTACTGCTTATTCCGAATGGAATTTCTTCCAGCAGTCCTAAACAGAAAAAAAAACATACTGAGACAGGCAGACAAAGTGCGCAACTACACAAAGAAACTATTACATAAATACATATTTAACTAAGTTTGTTACCTGAAACCTCACATTCATATATAAATATACAAACATATAAATATATACATACACTAACATAGATATATAAATATAAACACATACATACCATCCCAAAATTTAATATATATATATATATACATAAACATACATAATTAAAAATAATTTCAGCTAGGAAGATAGAACCCCTTGACCCGTTTTTTGAATATTGAAATACTAGGGCTGTCTCGAATACTAGATGGAAGAGAGTTCCACAATCTAACTGCATGCACAGAGAAGGAATAAGAAAAGAAGTCCGACTTATGCGGTGGGAAAGCTAGCATTGATTTTAAGTGAGACCTACAGGGATCGTCAGGAATACGAGCAAAAGTAAAACGACACTTTAGGTACGAGGGATAAGAAGGATTATAGAGCACGTTGTATAGAAAGCAAAGAATACGTGAATTTCTACGAAGTCGAATAGGAAGCCACCCAAGCTCAGACCGAAACTGCGATACGTGATCATACTTCTTGAGCCCAAAAATAAAACGAATAAAAAGATTTTGCAGACGTTCCAACATTTAATTGCTCCTCTGTGGCATCAAGACAGCAAACGTCAGCATAATCAAGTAAAGGCAGTAAAATAGACTGGGCAAGAGCGATTTTTGTTGATTTGGGCAAAAATTTTTGGAGAATTTTCAAAGAATGTATAGAGAAATAAATTTTCCGACTGACATCCCTTAAATGACAACCCCAATCAAGTTAGAATCAAAGATGACTCCAAGATTTTTAGCGGAATCAGACAACGGAATGGGGACGCCATCAAAACAAATAGGACAAACAGACGACAAATCCAAAGCATTACGCATACGCTTACCACCTATGATCATGGCCTGAGACTTATTTGGATTTACTAGCAACCCAAGGAACTAGCCCAGCTACTAATCTTAATCAGATCATCATTGATCGCTTCAATTGCAGAACCAACATCAGCCACAGAAAAATGACGATACAGCTGCAGATCGTCTGCATAGAGATGATAACAGGAGCTGATAACACTTGTTACAGAATTAATGAAAAGGGAAAAAGCCTCGCCTTGGTGTAATTTATATTATGATTTAAACTGTTTATTGTATATGTTTGTTTGTGATGAAAAAAATAAAGATTTTTATTATTTATTATTATAATTGACTGAAATGTCGGCTCTTTCACAAAGTGTTCTGGGTTCGATTCCCGGGCAGTGCAAACATTTGTGTGCATGAACATGTCTGTTAGTATTGGTCTGTGTGTTTTCTATGTAAAATATGTATTATCCGTTGTTAAGTACCCATATTACAGGCTAAGTGCTTAGTTTTGGACTAATTTTTAATGTCAGTGGTTTTAGTGGTTTTCTATTGTTTATTTTATGTATATTGTTTACAGAGCAAAGTAAGTATAATTTGATTATTCTTATAAAGCACCATGACTAGCTACCAAATTTTAAGGCTAGATCCTAAAACGAAAATTACCAACTTTGTTCGCGGATCAGCAAGTTGAAGTGGCAGTGGGCTGGTCACGTATGTCGCAGAACCTCGGTCCGTTGGAGCAGACGAGTTCTGGAGTGGAGACCGCGTTACCGCAAGCGGAGCGTAAGATTGGACTGATAGACGATTTAAAAAACGATAACTGTTAGAGGCTGGATGAGGGAAGCAGAGAACTTGGTTATTCATCGCAAAATGGGCGATTTAAGAGCAAAACCATAGAATTCATATTATGATTTTTCAATTATATTATGGGAAAAATATAATTGAAAAATCATAATATGAAATGGCGTGTCAAAAATTTTTATAAACAACCTTCACATGGAAATACTTGAGTGCGTCAAATCATCATCAGCCTACAACGCCCCACTGTAGGGCACAGGCTTTCCCACATAGCCATAGCCATTGGTCCGTAACCCAGCCCGCGGGCCCAATACGGATAGGTGTGTGTTAACGACTACCATCGTAAGGTTGTAGCCGGCACCGACGGCTTCACGGGACAAACGAACGCACGGAATCATCATTTCGGACAATCAGCTGATTCAGTCTGCAATGCTACAATGTACTAAACTGGGAAAAATCGAACAAATTGACTTTCGCTTTGCGATCTTCCCGCGGGATTTAAACTCCCTGATCTAAAACCCAACGCTCAGCGCACAAGACCACGGAGGCAATTGCATAAGTACTCCAATCATCATCAGCATAGATACGTCCCCACCGCGGGGCACGAGTCTACCCGTAAAGGGAGGCCTTAGTCGTCCACGCGAGCCTAGTGCGGTTTGGCCGATTTCACGCACAACCTTTGGATCGCTTCGCAGGCGCAGGCAATCACAATGTTTTCCTTCACCGTAAGAGCGTCGGATAACGTACATATAATTTCGAAAATTCGAAAACGCATTGGTACGTGGCGGGATTTGAACGTGTGCCCTCTAAATTATCAGGCAACATTCCACACCAATGACCCACCGACCAATGATATTGTGTATACGTAAAAGTATATACGCACGAACCGCCGAAGAGAGTACAGTTTGTACTCTTTTGTTTAGGTAAATGTACGCTCATTCGAAATATGTGTATGTGTGTTGTCTCTGCATTCGGAACACTTTTTAGATTGTTTTGTGAACATATCACAAATCTATACTTTTTTACATAATTGCCACCGACGGATAATTTCTACTATATTGATACTCCAAGGTGGACTATATAATAATTTGTTTACAGAAAAATACAGATAGATATTAAAGATGCGAAACCAAAAGACATCGGGACTTATATGCTGCGGGTATTCCGGGATAGTACCGGCGAAGAAGAGCTCATACAGTCATTGAAGCTATTCAGTAAATATGGTTTTTGTTATATATAAATAATAATAAATAAATACCCACTGACATTCACACAGCGCCATCTAGCCCCAAGTTAAGCGTGAAGCCTGTATTATGGGTACTAAAACAACGGATAAACATAATTATATACATTTTTTTTTGTAAATACATACATATCATACATAGAAAACACCCAGACCATTACCACAGACGTGTTCATGCACACAAATGTACTGCCCGGGGATCGAACCGGAACCCTTGTGTTGCAGTCGAAATATGTAGATATAGACGTATAAAGAAATAAGGATGGAGTTTTGTAACATCAAAATTGTATCAAAATCCGGTCAGTTTTTGTATGGGAAACAACAAAATATTAAGAAATTTGACGGCATCTGTCATCAGAGCCATAGATTATGTTAGAAAAAAATCTAAACCGAGCATGGCCTGTGTTGCCATGCTCTGAACCGCAGTGAACGAAAGGAAAACAATCCAAAAAATACGTATCATATAGACGAGTGCTGAAGTGGGGCCCGCGTCTGGGCAAACGTAGCGTAGACGCCCGTACCGATGGGTAGTCCATCAGACTTACGAAAGGTTGCTGGTGCAAGCAAAGGGACCGGAATATCTGGCGCAGTCTGGGTGATCTATATACAGCAGTGGATTGCAAAAGGTTGAAGAGAAAGACACAGGACACATAGTGCGTAGAACCGATGGCCGATGGGGCGGAAAGGTTCTCGAGTGGCGTCCACGTAACGGAATGCGAAGCGTAGGCCGACCCCTAACCAGGTGGACGGATGACCTGGTTAAGGTGGCGGGTAGCAGATGGATGTCAACTGCAAGGGATCGGTCCGCGTGGAAATCATTAGGGGAGGCCTTCGTTCAGCAGTGGACTTTCTAGGTTGTAATGATGATGATGATAAAGAGAAAGAGGGGTAGACATAAAAGTAGCTTTGCTTAGTGACGGCAGATTGTCAGGACCCCTACCTTTTCCGTGGGTGCCGTCACCCATGCGGCATCATCATCATCATCAGCTAATTATATTATAAATCCCCACATCCTAGTTTACATCATCTACCCACTACCAATTCTCTCAGCTCATTAAACGTCCCACCGAGAGCTCAGAGCCTACCCGTACGCGGGTGTATAGGCTTAGTCGTACACGCGGGCCCAGTGCGCGCCGACTTCACGCAAAACCTTTGAATCTCTTCGCAGGCGTGCGCAGGTTTCCTCACGATGATTTCCTTCACCGTAAGAGCATCGGATAAATGTTATAATTAAGCGTCGATGGCTCATTGGTGTGGACTGTTGCCTTCCGATCTGGAGGGTGCAGGTTTAAATCCCGCCGCGTACTAATTTCTTATTAAAATTTGTCATTTACAAAATCTAATATGTTCATTGTTTTTTTATTTTTATTTTCAGCACCTGATAAAGGTACCTAATCAATTAACCAACTGTAACGTCTTTCTACAAGACATTGGCTTCCCTACACCGCATGGTTATTCTTTTTTTTTCTAACTGACTACTGGTGTTGGGCGCAGATGGGCTTTACAGCTTCCCCGGGCGCGTGGCGAGCGCAGACGGCTCTCAGCCTTACACATTTACACAACGAGCCTAAGGCCGGCCCCGAACGGGACTCGAACCTCGGCTTAGGGCGTTGTAAGAAAGAAAGAAAGAAAGAAACATTTTTATTGGCCACAATAATTTAAATAACAAATTACCAGACACAGAATAAAAATAAAAACAAGTAGTCAAAACAAAAAGGTAAATAAATTCTTACAATCTAGTGGCCAAACAGGCGCACCTTAGCATAAACTGCTGTAGTAAAGAAACTACTGTAGCTGTTATTCTGGCTGCACTGTGGCGAGTGAGTCACATTAAAACAATCAATATACAGATAAAAATTAAATATAAATAAAATAAAAAAATGATAATAATAATATAATAATACATGACAGGAACGATAACAATTAAATACTATGTATAAATAATCAAACTCACATAAAAATAAAATAGAGAGTAACAAAGTATAAGTAAGTGTAACGAAGCGTTGCGGGGGCAAATGGGAAATAGGCCCTTACCCACCACACGTACTCTTTAGATATGCGGTCGTGACAAATTTAAAATATTAAAATGGTGATCTGTTTTGCTAAAGGTATTCTTAAAAAATATTGATAAAATTGTATTAAAAAAGAATAGTTATTAGATGCTGTTTAAGTAATAATACTTTGTAACATTTGTTATTTTATTTAATGTCACTTCTAATAATAAACTTATTAAAGTTTTTCTTACTTTTTAAAATAAGTGTTTTATTATTTATCTATTCTCTGATTTATAATTACACAATAATTTATAATTGATCATAAACAACATGTGAACTTCGATTGACCAGGTTAAGGCGGGTAGCCGATGGATAAGTGAGATAACATAAAAACAGGCCTTCAGTGGCCAGCAATTAAGCTGTTATGATAATGATATCTGATTAAAAAATGAACAATGTGGAGCTATCACTAAAATGGAGCTCAGCGGATCTCTCTCCATTTTCTACCTTGTCGAGCGTTATAGTAGTCCATTGAAATTCGAAAAGCGTCAGATATGCGAGTCCTTCACTTCCCTCATTCAGCCTCCAATAATAGATAGACGTTTAGTTGTGTTTGAAGGTTAAAAGGTAAAGAAACAATATGGTTAATTTATTTATTAAATTCTTTATGGTAATCTACACCAAACAACACATTAAGGAAACATCACACAGAATAAAAGAAATAGTACAATGGGCGGCCTTATTGCGCAAGGCAATAAGGTTAATGTAGAGTTGATTAAGTTATAAAGTTTATTAGGGGTGACCGGGGCTTGTCACAGGGGGGGACAAAGCGGCGCAGTGCCATTTGTACCATTGAACTGTACCATTGATTGTACAAATGGCACTGCGGTGGTCCAAAGATAAATTAGCGTCATTTGTACCATTGATTGTACAATTGGGATACATATGTCCCATTTGTACAATTGATTGTACAAATGGGACAAAATTAGTGCGATTTGGGCCATCAATGGTACAAATGGCACTGCGCGGACAAAGCTAGGGGGAATGACCCCCGAGCGATCTTCCGTAAGTCGCTCCGACCGTCCGGCGCTACGCTTGCCAAGATATGATCTCCACTCCAGAACTTGTTTGACAGACCATCGGATAATAGAAGTCAATTATACATGGAAAAATACTAAAGACGTTTTAATATTCACAGGTAACCGTAAGTAAAATTTGTTATACCTATATAACTTATGTTAGCTACCTATCAAAGTGGTGTGCGTTACCCTAGCAGGAAAGTATGTCCTAGAGTGATATGAGTGGTACCAATGTTTTGTGCTCTATTTACTATGTATGTGCGCCAAATATTATATATGTGCATCCAGCCGTTTTGGAATAAATCGAAAAAAACGGTTCCTGCTAGGGTAACGTTTTTCTAGCAGGAAAATTTTTAAAAAAACATCGGAGAGAAAAATAATTAGTCCGTTAGAAAGCTTATGTGTGTGCATGAATGTGCGCCAAAAATTATATATGTGCGCCTTCAGGTTTTTGAAATATTCAACTTTTTAATCTTCCTGCTAGGGTAACGTTTTACAAAATCGCATATCTCGAAAACTATTGCATGTGCGTTTATGAAAAAAATTGCATAAATAGCTCTTACATGTGCCAATATGTGCCGGAATTTTGAACAAGAAAAATATCTTAGATTTTAAGTTATAGCGATTTTTAAGAAATGAGAAAAAAAAATATAGCCTCTTTATAAAAAGGCCGATAAGCTCATAAAAAATTGCATTTGATCCGTCTTGAGACGCAGATTATGTGCAGCAAGTTTCAATAGTGCACATTCATTAGTTGTTGAGTAATATGAGAAAAACTAAACAAAAAACCTATCATGTTTTTGACGTTCACATACAAGAAACTGGTTCAATCTAAGATGAGCGATTGTAAACCATGATTATGTGCATATTGTCAAGTAATAATGTGAAAATTTTCACCTTAAAATATTCCGTATTTAAAAAGATATAAACAAAAATCAAAAAAAATAAAATACGATCGATTATCCGACCAAATTAGAATGACTACTAAAAAGCGACGATTCGATATGTATCGATGGCCTTCTTAAATTTACACATCAACCTATTGACACATCTTGTGCTCAAGTACAGTAAAGTGATAAAGTGATTCCCATTCATTTTCGAAAACAATGTTTCCATATTTTATAAAATTTCATAAAAATGCATTGGGTAGTACAAAAGGAAATTATAAAGTATGTATTATATAATATAAACCAATTGGGGCTAGATAGCGCTGAGTGAGTGTCAGGTTATATTTATTTATTAAGTTCGTATTTTTCTTCTCACAGAAACTTCACACGGCTAGCACAATTATTTAGTTTTAGAGTTGACGTACAATACTATAAAACTCGTAGGATTTGAATAGATAAGCGTGACACCATAAATAATAGAAACTCTAAAAAGTGTGATGACACAAATGTCAAAGTTAAAATAACTGTCAATGGACTCTTTATCTCTGGTCGCACACGCCAGCTATGACGTCTTACGTATTGCTTGTAGAAAAAAGGACAGGTAATTACCTAAGGTATTAATTAGAGACTAATATATAAACAGTACTCCATCTTGAATAATGCGAACTTTTACTACAATTGGAAGTACAGCCCTTTTGTGGCTAGATCTAGCACTTTTTAGTACGGGTGAACTCCTTTTTTAACGATTTAGCTCTTTTTCGCTGTCTTGAAAATATTAACCAATGTATGAAGTTTTCGACATGCTAACAACTTTTTTACTATATCATCGGCCATGAAGACGTTTTTTAGACGCTCTAAAAAAACGGCTTCATGACATGATTATTTAAGCATTTGTAGAACGGAAAATCTATTGATGCTCAATCTAGCCCTTTTTAACTTCTCAAAACGCCCCATTTCTAAAACTAAGGTGGCAACACTGTGGAAGTGTTAACTTGTAGTTATATTCATACAGTTTTGATTGTGAACGACACGGTCGGTTATATTTTGTGTTATGAAGTTTTTTGAAAGTGGTGCAATATGTGACGTGACGTATTTATTACGATGATAGAACTGCGATGATGGTAAGCATTTCATATTTCGTGTCATTTTATAATCCTTTTGACTTATTGCAAGCACTGTGGATATGCGTACCTACCGGTTGAGATGCAAGGGTCATGGGTTCAATTCTGGCAGTAGTACATAATTAAATTGATGATATTGTTGTCAGGTCTGGGTGTTTGTAGTACTCACGTTCTATCTGTTACTAAGGTACAACGAGAGAAAATATTTTAAAAATATACTTAGATGAAACGCAGCTTCTAGTATTGGCACTCAATATGTGGATTAAATGCCCAGTCATGACTCATAACACTGGGGAAGCAGGTTGATGTTCACTGGTGACCATATTGTATATTTACTCATGGTCCCTTCCTACAAGCGAGAAGAGAGAGAGTAGGAGATGATAGTACTGGTGATAAATGTATTCGTTATTTGTGAGAATAGTTTGCAACAGAAACTAAATCCTTTTAACTTATGAAAGCGAATAAACAAACCATCAGCGTAGCTTTTTATCGAACCATTTTTTTTTTGTTAAAACAATAATTAGTGGTAAAAGTGCTCCTTATATAATTTATGGGCAGAATTATTCTTACTTAAATCTTAATTGTGGCTTTGTTGTCGGTGTTCAGCTTTTCAAATCTCATCGCAAGTGACTTTAAGCAAAGCCCTTTGGCTGCGAGGCCCCTACTTGTCCCGAGGCGCGCGAGCGAGAATATTACAATGTATATAATTACTACTATATTTTTTATTTAATCTAAGTGTATTAAATACTAAGTGTAATAATGTGATTTTAGGTTAATTTTTTTTCACTTAATCGGTCTTCACAAACCAAAATTATTTTTGTACATGATTTAATAATTTATTATTATCAATTTTTATACATCAATTAAAAATAATAATGATACAAAGTTTATTTTGTCCGAAATGGAAATGTCATTCTAATTTGGTCGGATAATCGATCGTATTTTATTTTTTTTGATTTTTGTTTATATGTTTTTAAATACGGAATATTTTAAGGTGAAAATTTTCACATTATTACTTGATAATATGTACATAATCATGGTTTACAATCGCTCATCTTAGATTGAACCAGTTTCTTGTATGTGAACGTCAAAACATGATAGGTTTTTTGTTTAGTTTTTCTCATTATACTCAACAACTAATGAATGTTGCACTATTGAAACTTGCTGCACATAATCTGCGTCTCAAGACGGATCAATGCAATTTTTATGAGCTTATCGGCCTTTTTATAAAGAGGCTATATTTTTTTTTCTCATTTCTTAAAAGATCGCTATAACTTAAAATGTAAGATATTTTCTTGTTCAAAATTCCGGCACATATTGGCACATGTAAGAGCTATTTATGCAATTTTTTTCATAAACGCACATGCAATAGTTTTCGAGATATGCGATTTTGAAACGTTACCCTAGCAGGAAGATTAAAAAGTTGAATATTTCAAAAACCTGAAGGCGCACATATATAATTTTGGCGCACATTCATGCACACACATAAGCTTTCTAACGGACTAATTATTTTTTCTCTCCGATGTTTTTTAAAAATTTCCTGCTAGAAAAACGTTACCCTAGCAGGAACCGTTTTTTCGATTTATTCCAAACGGCTGGATGCACATATATAATATTTGGCGCACATACATAGTAAATAGAGCACAAAACATTGGACACTCATATCACTCTAGGACATACTTTCCTGCTAGGTAACGCACACGACTTCAACACATCTACAAAACCTAAAACCATCGTTATGTTTGCATAATAATAACGATGGTCCTTTTATTAAATTCAAATATTGAAATGTGTGCATACCTCAGTTGATAATGCAGCGCAATGACGTCATAATGCCATATAAAATGTTCGGAATGGTCTGACAGATCAAAACACTAGCTCAGGTGAAAACATCCCTATAAATACATAAAATTTATACCTGATTTTCAGTTATATTAACCCTTCATTGGACTATACGAATGTAGATCCCACAGCATTTTTAACCTATTCTTAGTGACACTAATCGCAAAAGCAAAATATTCTTCTTTAAGTTAGTTGGCATACTAGTAAGTCACCAGGACTATTTTCTTATAAATTGCACATTCACAAATAAACGAAGTATGTGAAATAACAAATTCTTCCAAGTTTGTAACTAAGTTAGTAACTAAGTTGTCAATCTGCTAATATGCACTAGGACTATTTACAATAATTTCACAATTACAAATACACTATACTAAATAAAGAAATTCATGAAGTTATACTTAGTAGTAAATACACTGTAATAAGTACAAGTCGACTATTAATTAATAATTTATAGTCGAGTTGTACTATAGAACCTTTCTTTCTTTATGTCAAAGTGCACAGGCCGGTCAGGAGACTCACCTGATGGTAAGTGATACGCCTGACCATGACAGAACGTCATTGAAGGAGACCAACAACTGATAAACAGTTATTATCCTCCATCAATCACCCGAGACAAACACTGCGCCAGTCACCCGAGACAACAGATGTCAGGTCTCTCATACCCGGTAACTTAGCTACCGAAATAAGTTTTAATTTTTTTAATAATAAATTTCTTTAAATATAGTAACTAAGATATAATAGAATACGCCATTGATACATGGTAACGCCACAGTGTAGTTCCCAACTTATAATTTGAAGTTGTGACACTGTCCAATATTATTATAATATAAATAAATTAACTTGGGACAAAAAAAAAAAAAATATTAATATTGTCCTACTTTTCAACCTAGAACAAAACTACATTGAAAATATCATCGCGGGCTTAGATAAATACACTAACTAGACGCACAATCTCACTCATAAAGTGTCCGCGGCAAGTCTGCCCATCGCGCGTCAGTTGGGCAGAATTTTCATTCATAATCACGTCGCTCGCTACATGTCATAGAATAGTGATATAGTAGTGTGCTCGTGTTTTGATTTGTACCTTTTTTATTACGCGTTAAGGTCTAAATTTCAATGAATAATCATACATAGCTAGATTATAAATGTGGAGTATCTCTGTCTGTCTGTTTGTTACGCTTTCACGCCTAAACGCTGAACGGATTTTATGAAACTTGGTATGTTGAAAGAAGGTAACTAGAATAGGTTTTAGCTTCTTTTTGTCCCGTTTTCACCCCCCACTTCCCTAAAATGGGGTTGGAAGTTTGTATGGAACATTCAGCAATTTTTTATAGTACGACGCTGAAATTTGGTATGCGGACTATTTGTCAGAAACAAAAAATATGGCAATTTTTTTTTGTCAAATATCCACTCCCCAATCCCTTCAAATACGGGAGGAAGTATCATATCCAATTTTTCGCAGTTTTAAAGGTAGATTTTATTGAACTTGGTATGTTGATAGAAGGTAACCTATCCTATGCACCGAGGAGTGAGACAGGGGACGTTATATCTCTGAAACTGTTCATAGCTGCATTGAAGATATGTTTAAGCTGCTCGATTGGAAAGGACTTGCTCAACGTCAATGGCGAGTACATCACTCATCTTCGATTTGCCGATGTTATAGTAAATCATGGCAGAATCCATGGAGGATTTAGGTACTATGCCTCAATACCCTTAACGGAGCTTCGCAACTTAAAATGAACATGGACAAGACGAAAGTCATGTCTAATATCCATGTTGTGCCCATACCAATATTAGTTGGAAGTTCTGAACTCGATGTTGTAGCGAATATGTGTACCTGGGACAAGTAGTTCAAATGGGTAGGTCCAACTTCGAGCAGGAGTTTCGCGTCGAATCCAATTAGGATGGGCCAGCGTTTCGGAAGTTTAAGGGAGATCTTTTGTCCAAAATACTCAGTCGTGTCTGAAGACGAAAGTCTTTGACCAGTGTGTGTTGCCGGTTATTACATACGGAAGTGAAACGTGGTCGGTTACTAAGGGCCTCTTAAATAGGCTTAAAGTTGCTCAACGTGCTATGGAAAGGGCTATGTTAGGTGTTTCCCTACGCGACAAGATCCGGAACACGGATATCCGTAGGAGAACTAGAGTGACCGACATAGCCCACAGGATAAGCAAGTTGAAGTGGCAGTGGGCAGGGCACATAGTGCGTAGAACCGATGGCCGATGGGGCGGAAAGGTTCTCGAGTGGCGTCCGCGTAACGGAAAACGAAGCGTAGGCCGACCCCCAACCAGATGGTCTGATGATCTGGTTAAGGTGGCAGGTAGCAGATGGATGTCAACTGCAAGGGATCGGTCCGCGTGGAAATCATTAGGGGAGGCCTTCGTTCAGCAGTGGACTTTCTAGGTTGTAATGATGATGATGATGATGAACCTAGAATAGGTTTTAGGCTACTTTTTGTCCCATTTTAACCCCCCACTGTCCTAAAATGGGGGTTGGAAGTTTGTATGGACCATTCCGCAACTTTGTAGTACGACGCTCAAATTTGGTATGCGGACTATTTGTCAGAAACGAAAAAATATGGCATAGTATTTATTTTTCTTAAAATTCACCCCCAAACCTTTCAAATAGGAGAGATAGTATCATATCCGAGAAGGTAGAGAGCTAAAAATTGGTATGAGGGCTGTAAGTCATAAACAATAAATCTTTCATTTTCTTTTTTCGGAAATCGGCCCCATAAGCCTTAAAAGAGAGGGGAAGGAGGGGATATTATACCGGACTTTAGAGTTAGGGGGAGGGTATTCCTAACTATAGTGATATATATATATATATTGGAAATTGACACCAAAACCTTTAAAATTTGGGGTCCTTTGTATATTGATATATAAATATGTATTTTTTTCAGAAATTTAATATATAAATATATATATATATACATGTACATGTGTAAAAGATCCCCTCCCCCCCCCCCAATTTAAAAGTTATATATATATATTGACTTGGGCGGGGGATTCCTATGTATAGTGATATATATGTATACATTTTTTTTTACAATTTTAAACATTTACAAGGTGGAAAGCTAAAAATAAGTATGATGGCACAATAAATCTTGCATATTGAAGTTTTAGCAAATTGGCCCTTAAAGCCTTAAAAAGGGGTAATTTATATTTGACTTTTCCCAGTTTTTAAAGTGAAAAGCAAAAAATTGGTATGCAAAGCGAAAAAGAAGAAGCAGTGTCGCAGTATTAAAATTATTCTGTTTTCGCTACCAGGAAAGTGGAGCCATGTTATCCCGAATTTAACGCGAGCGAAGCCGCGGGCAAAAGCTAGTTTTGTCATAAATATCACAATAAGTCAACGTATGCGTCGTGCGGCTCGGACATTTTTCGGTTGATATTTCTTCGTGATTATGCATCGAGTTAGTTTATTCTTAACCTAAGCTACAAATATTACTAACTACATAGTTGCATGCGTCAGTTTCTCTCTCATTTTCATCTTAATCTCCATTCTTCTCTTATGCTCCAACTTCGTCAGGCGTATTTTCCTTACAAATTTACTCTTGCCGACTCGCTTTGTGATATTCGACTTGACGTTGTCTATATTTCTTTTAGAATTGTCTAGTATTTTATGACTATTTAGACTTCTTTTCGGTATATTAATTCTTCTTAGTGCTTCTATACTTTCATTATTATCATTAATTTCATCTATATGATTACTATAAGAGTCACTTTCCATCTTTTTAGAAATTCTCTTTGAAACTCTTATATTTGCTTCTCTACTTTTTTCATCTTCATCCACATAATCACTGTCAGAGTCACTTTCCTTCTTTTTAGTACTTCTCTTTCTAACTCTTTTCTTTGCTTCTCTACTTTTATTACCATCTTCATAATCACTGTCAGAGTCACTTTCCGATCTCTTTTTAGAGATTCTCTCTATAACTCTTTTCTTTGCTTCTCTACTTTTGGCATCTTCACCTATATGTGCACTGTCAGAGTAACTTTCCGATCTCTTTTTAGAACTCTTCAAATCTCCACTCTTACTTCCACCGACTCCCGTTGCCTCGTCCAAACCCATGTGGCTCACATGTACACCAAACTCTGTTCTAGTCTGCAGATCTTCAAATGTATTGACTCTCTCTCTGTCCATCTTATTGTATATTTTCAGAAACTGCCAAAACTCAATGTCGCCCCCTTTGATATTCTCCTCGTAAAAGTCAATTAGCTTCGGATCGCATTTGTGGTTGTTCCTCACGGGGTTGGGTTTTGCATTTCTGTGTTCGATTATTGCTTTTACGTTTATGTCGGGTTCAGTTTTCTTGTAGCCTCTTGGTTTGAACGGTTTCGGGTTTGGATCGTGTTTCCTGCCGTGCAGTGTTAGTGCACTTAAATTCTGGCACACCTTTGAATGGAAATAAAATTATTCGAATTGGGTCTTTAAATAATACTAATAAAATATTAAATTTAGGTCCATTGAGAATACTCATTAATAAATATAAATATCCAAAGACGTTTGTTTAAGCAGTTTGTTTTAATTTGACGACTTATTTGGTGTAGCTGTTGAGACGTTGACTAATACACCAAAGGTTCCGGGTTCGATCCCCGGGCCGTACAAACATTTGTGTGCATGAACATGTCTGTTTGTAATGGTCTAGGTGTTTTCTATGTATTATGTATGTTTATCCGTTGTTTAGTAAAATGAAAAAAGCCTTATTTCAATTAAGTCTTTACAAGACACTTTTGAATCGTCAAATTAATATTAAATTTTAAAACTAGCTTGAATCTACCACCGGTTCGGAGAGTTGGTTCTACTGAGCAGACCCCGGCAGGAAACCCATTACCCATACTACAGGCTTCACGCTTAACTAGTAAATAAATAAAGCTGACGCCTTGGTCCCAGAGGGGTAGGCAGAGATGATGGAACGCCACTTTGCGCGGTCCTGACATACTTCCCTAGCTACATTAACATCCATCAATATTTTCATACAAGCTCTTTTATTCCTTTTACTTGGGACCCCAGCCTTCTTGAGGACTTGACCAATTTGGTCAAGGTAAGTCCTTCTGGGTCGTCCCCTGCTCGTGTATCCTTTATTATACGTGTATATTTATTTATTTATTGAGGAAATTGTCAAAATAAATCATACCTTACTACACTTATTGCACGGATACAGCATCTGAACACCTTTCCTCCTCGCCTCCTTGCCCAACTTCTTCAACACAACCATATAATCCTTACTCTTCTTATCTAGCAATTTCTCATCTGGTAACACATGTCCAGTCAAATCCAGTTTCTCTTTCTCGACGATCCACTCGTTGCCCTTTTTAACCAATTTGGGTTTACCCAAAAACTTGTTGTTACGCTCCCTCCTCCGTTTATCAAACTCCATGCTCGCCTTCTTGTTTAATATTTTAACGCTCGGTATAATTTCTAGCTCTTTGATTTTGTCGTTTTTAGTATCGTAGTAATATCTAGAGACCGTGTCGTTCACTTTTCTGTCTTTGATACGCATGAACGATATATCGACGTCCTCTCTATGCTTCTTCCTTAGGTGGGTTTTTATATCGCTTTTGCTCGTGACGTACGGGCATAGCGGACACTTCTTAAGTGTTATATCATTGCATACGTCGAAGTGCTGTTTGCAATGCTCGATCAGTTTTGGTTTCGTTTCGAAAATCTGCAAAATGACAAATAACAGTGATATTTATTTAAAAGAACAGCTGAATAGAGCGTCGGTGGCTCAATGGTGTTGTCCTTCTACCGGGAGGGCTAAGGTTGAAATCCCGCCACGTACCGATGTTTTCAAATTTTCGAAATTATATGTACGTTATCCGACGCTCTTACGGTGAAGGGAATCATCGTGAGGTAACTTGCGCACGCCTGCGAAGAGATTCTAAGGTTATGAAGTCGTCCAATCCGCACTGGGCCTGCGTGGACGACTAAGGCCTATACACCCGCGTACGGGTAGGCACGGAGCCCTCGGTGGGGATGTATAATGAGCTGATGATGATGATAAAAATTTAAATACACTTACTTGGAAGCATACATAACACTGATGCATTTTCCAGAGCTCCTTCAAATTCATTGGAATCTCTCTCTTCTTCATCCCGCTAGTCAAATCTTCTTCGTTAGGATCAAATATGTCCGTGTCTTCTAAATTCTCTTCTTCATTGTTATTCTCTAATTCATTTTCGGAATCTTCATCATCTTCATTTTCTGATACATATTTTCTACTTTTTCCTTTATTTGTTTCCTTTACTGTTTTGTAAACTTTTTCTTTTTTATTATTTTTTCTTACTTTTACACGTTTTTCATCATCTTCATTCTCTGATATATCTTTGGCATTATATTTTGTACCTTTTTTGAAACTGAGTGATATTTTTTTAACACATTTGCTTTTGTGTTTCTCACGCTTGCGTATTTTCTTTTTGGCACTTTCTCTTGTATGTTCTTTTCTATCATCGTCTTCATTTCTTGATATCTCTTCGCCTTTACTCATTGCATTATTAACGGATTTAACTTGAATTTCTTTACCTTTATTTTGAACTGTTTTCATCTCGATATCTATTGTATCTGAAATTAAAATTAATTGATCAGTACCTTTTAATGTGTGACCCATTTGGTGGAATGGTTGAGACCAAGACCAAGGGTTCCCGGTTCGATCCGCGGGCATTACAAACATTTGTGTGCATGAACATGTCTGTATTGGTCTGGGTGATTTCTATGTATTATATGTATGTATTTTATGCCACTACGCCGCGTTCACTAACACATTGTCCTACAACTATATAAAATAGGATACAGATATATGAAAAAGACAATTTTCTATTCGTGCATTTTAAAATTAGCGGAATGGTATTTATTTTAATTGTACATGGTAACGTAAGAGCGTCGGTGGCTCAATGGTGTGGACTGTTGCCCTCCTACCGGGAGGGCTGAGGTTCATATCCCGCCACGTACCAATGTGTTTTCGAATAATATATGTACATTATCCGACGCTCTTGCGGTGAAGGAAACATCGTGAGGAAACCTGCGCACGCCTGCGAAGAGATTCAAAGGTTGTGCGTGAAGTCGTCCAACCCCGCGGGGATGACTAAGGCCTAAACAACCGCGTACGGGGAGGGGACTGGTAATGAGCTGATGATGTACCTGGTAGCGGCATAGTAGATATGTAGTTTCGCTTCCTCATAAACGCCGGCTTGCCCGAACGACGTTCCATTTTGGCAAAGAATCTCTTGAGACGCTTCTCCACGTACAACTGGGAAGCCTGGTCGATTATCATTCCTGCGAAAAATATTACCATCCACTATTGTTACCTGTGATAAAAATATTGAATAATTAAAACCATTTGACGTTGCGGTTGAGAGGTCTGCAACACCAAGGGTTTTATTCCCGGGCAGTACAAAATTTGTGTGCATGAACATGTCTGTTTGTAATGGTCTGGGTGTTTTCTATGTATAATATGTATGTATTTACAAAAAAAAGTGTATAAGTAAGTTTAATCATTGTTTTAGTACCCATAATACATGCTTCACGCTTAACTTGGGGCTCGATGGCGCTGTGTGGATGTCAGTGGATATTTATTATTATTTATTAGTAGTATTTAATTTCTGCTTATTTAAAATCTAAAACTAAGAAAGTAAAAGGAGTACTTAAATCTCGCGACAAGATTTTAAAACATATAAATTGTGTCAAACATGTTAAATTTGAAATGACTTTAAGTTAACAGTAAAAGTTTTAGTGTAAAAGTTTTTTTCTCTTTAGAGCATTGAAATAAAAGCTTGTTTTTAAAAAGTTTTTTTACTTACAGTTATAATAAATAAATATCCACTGACAATCACACAGCGCCATCTAGCCCCAAACTAAGTATTAGCCTGTAATATGGATACTAATCAACGGATACACATACTTATATACCTTTTATAACTAAATATATGTATTATAAATAGAAACAACCAGACTAAACAGACATGTTCATGCACACAAATGTTTGTACATCCGGGAATCGAACCCGGAACCCATCCTATAGTAACCGACATCTCAACCATTGCACCAAACAGATCATCAAGTATATACAAAACTCACCATCCTGCAGCACCTCGTCATCATCCCCAATAACCTGCTGGAGAAACTCCTCGACCGGCATCGATGTCCTCTTCGGCGGGTTCAGTTCCCCGTTCGGGCCTTCAATACCTTGGTCTTTATTCGTTGTTCCTTCTGGTATAACTTCTCTTGTGTCTTCTGGGATACCTTCTCTCGTCTCTTCTCGGATATATTCTGTGTTTTGTTTTGGAATATTTCCTGTAATGTCTTTTGGGATATTTTGTCCGGTCTCTTCTGAGATATTTCCCCTCGTCTCTTCTGGGTTAACATCTCTTATCTCTTCTGAGACAACTTCTCTTGTCTTTCCTGGGATAACTTCTCTTGTCTCTTCTGGGATAATATCTCTTGTTCCTTTTGGGATATCTTCTCTTGTCTCTTCTGGGATACCCTCTGTAGTTTGTTCCGGAATACCTTCTCTGATCTCTTCTCGGATATTTACCCACGTGTCTCCTGGAGCACCTTCTATGATATTTACTGAGATGTCTTCTGTAGTCCCTTCTGGGATACCCTCTGTGGTCTGTTCTGGTATGATTTCCGTCATCATTTCTCTTGAATCCTCAGGTCTTGCTAAAATTAAAATAGTGGATAGGGGTATAACTTTAATAGCTCTGTTTTGTAATCTTAATTTAAACTTCTTTACACAGGTGCTACTTACATAAACTAACTATACATATTATATATGATTAATTTATATATATATATATAATATATATATATATATATATAATATAATATATATATATATATATATTATATATATATATATATATATATATATTAATCATATATAAATTAATCATAATTATATTTTTGCACATAAATACATTTAATTTACATCCAAATAATGATCAATAAATATTAGAATAATAAAAATATAAATGTCAGGTCAGTCTAGGCCTTAATAATATAAAGTCTTTATTCAAGATAATTAATAATATAAAGGCCTTAATTATATTATAATTGTTTGAATAATATGAGCCCAAGGTGACTCCTCGTCTCTCCTACTTGCCGCGCCCTACAGCGACCATAAATGTACTTACCTATATTGTTTTAACATTATGTTATTTATGGAGTGCAATAAAGATATGAAATATGAACTAGATGCAGTCTCACTCAAAAAGTGACCGCACCAAAATTTTTCCCATCGCGTCAGTTGAGCAAAATTTTCATTCATAATCACGTCGCTCGCTACATGTCATAGTGACATTGAAGTGTGCTCTTGCTTTTGATTTTTTCACCCTTTTAATGAAAGAAAGAAAGAAAAAAATCTTTATTCAAATAAATCTGTTACAGATACTTATATGATATGTATGTTTGTATGTGTATGTGTATAAACATATATTTGTGGTCTTTATACTCTTAGTATTAGATTGTGTATTCTATATGTACCTATTTTATTTAATTGTCATTATTTTAGTTTATTTTTATTGTAGTTTATATTAGTGCATGGTTGTTTGCGTCTACCGCTCTTATCATTTCTATTGTTTGTCTGGTCACAATGGCCTGCTGGAAAGAAATCTCTAATAGAGATAAGCTAGCCTGTACTTTATTGTTTCTTACTGTATACTGTAATTGTCACGCTATGTACAATAAATAAATAAATAAATAAAATACTTTTGAATCGTCAATTGTTATTTATCATATTTTTCGTGACTCTACCACCGGTTCGGAATAAGTAGGATCTTCGAGAAGAGCCGGCAAGAAACTCGAGTTACTCTTTTAATCTTTTTATATCAGTGGTTACAGTTTTGTCATTTACCTACAAATAGCTTTACAATAATTTATTACAAAGATTTTGTAACTGGAACACTAAGTGCAAGACCACACATCTTTATCCGATAAATATTCTTCTATTGTATAGTAACCTTTTTTCATGAGGGTTTTTTTAATCTTTAATTTAAACTGGTGAAATGGCGCGTTAAGGTCAAAATTCAAATGATTACTTTTATGACATAAATATGACAATAAGTCGACGTATGTGTCAAGCGGCTCGGACATTTTTTGGTTGACGTTTCTTCGTGGTTGTGCATTGAGTTAGTTTATTGTTCATATAAGAGGTGCAATAAAGAATTTAAATGTCATCATCACCATTTAAGTAATGAACATAATTTCTTTTATGGGTATTTCAGTTTCAGTATTAAAAAAATATAAAAATATTTATTTATCAGACAACAATGATCCAGAAATAGTTAGTAACATTGATACCTTATATCTAAATCATCATCATCATCATCAGCTCATTAGACGTCCCCACCGAGGGGCACGAGCCTACCCGTATAGGGTGATTAGGCCTTAGTCGTCCACGCGGGCCCAGTGCGTGTTGGACGACTTCACACACAACCTTCGAATCTCTTCGCAGGCGTGCATGAAGGTTTCCTCACGATGTTTTCCTTCACCGTAAGAGCGTCGGATAACGTACATATATTTTCGAAAATTCGAAAATACATTGGTACGTGTCGGGATTTGAACCTCAGCCCTCCCGGTAGGAAGGCGACAGTCCACACCACTGAGCCACCGACGCTCTAAATATTAGTACCTATACTAAACAAGACCTAGTGAATATCACACATGTGCTTGATAAATGGACAGTTCCCCACTATCAGCGATGGCCTTGGGCACATTGTTGCGGCTACCGCGCACTCGCCTAAAGTGAGCCGGCTTTTTGCGCAGTATGGCCGGGAAACTGTCGACCCTGCGTACGCGGACACGCTAGAGGCACTGCAGTATCGCGGCAGCCTCATCAATGCCCTGAAGGCATTATTGTATTGTATGCGCAGGGCAAGGGCAGGGAAGGCATTATTGTATTGAGAGCGTCGGTGGCTCAGTGGTGTGGACTGTCGCCTTCCTACCGGGAGGGCTGAGGTTCAAATCCCGACACGTACCAATGTATTTTCGAATTTTCGAAAAATTTATCGACGCTCTTACGGTGAAGGAAAACATCGTGAGGAAACCTTCATGCACGCCTGCGAAGAGATTCGAAGGTTTGTGTGAAGTCGTCCAATCCGCACTGGGCCGCGTGGACGACTAAGGCCTAATCACCCTATACGGGTAGGCTCGTGCCCCCCCTCGGTGGGGAGTTTAATGAGCTGATGATGATGATGCGCAGGGCGTTGTTATGACCTCTGAGTATAAACTATTATAAGAATATTCTATATATCTGAGTATATTGATTGCTGACAGAAAAAATACGATATGATAATTGTCGTCAACACTCAGTAATCGTCAAAAATAATTCTCGTCTGTTTGTCTGCCTGTGTTGTGCACGTGCCTCGATGAGTCTGTGATTGTGTCTGTGTGTATGCGCGTATATATGTGTGTGTCTTAACTTGTATGTGTGTGTCTTAGCTTTTATATGTGACTCTCTGCTGGTTTATCTTTATGTGTGTGTTTGTCTGTGTCTTACCTTGTATATGTGTGTCTCTGCTTGTGTATGTCTTCCTGTTACTAACAAGGTACTCACGGCAATCCAATTCCACATCCAGCCCCTGACCAGCTATGGAGTCCTCGATCCCAGCGTCTGCCAGTTCCTCGTACCCTCGCGCTTGCTCCTCATCGGCTTGTACCAATAGCTGCAACGCCGGGTCGAGCTCGAACTCCACCGCTTCGAATCCTGGGCCGGACGTTTTATAAAGTAGATAGATAGATATGATTCTTTATTGCACACCAAAAAAAGATACATATTTAACAACAAATAAAGGGAAATAATGCAATTCAGGCGGCCTTATCGCTTGGAGCGATCTCTTCCAGACAACCTCACAAACGAAGTAAGTAGTATATTAAATAAATAAATAAGTATCCACTGACATTCACACAGCGCCATCGAGCCCCAAGTTAAGCGTGAAGCCTGTATTATGGGTACTGAACAGCGGATAAACATACTTTATACTTTTTTTTTGTAAATACATGTTCATGCACATAAATGTTTGTACTGCCCGGGGATTGAACCCGGAACCCTTGGTGTTGCAGTCGACCTCTCAACCGCAACACCAAATGGGTCGTCAAATATCGTCAAAATTATATGTATGTAATTACAAAAAAAATGTATATATGTATGTTTATCCGTTGTTTAGTACCCATAATACAGGCCTCACGCTTTAATTGGGGCTAGATGGCGCTGTGTGAATCTCAGTGGATATTAATTATCATTACATCCTGCAGAGAAAGGAGCTTCCCCCAAGATATACCTGAAGAATCGTATGTCGCACCCTGGCAACAGCTAGCAATCCCAAAAACTAACCGCCAAATCCTTCCACCACGACGGCAAAATCTAAAACTGTGATGATTGATTGAGAGGCGAGCTGAGCGGCTCATTGGCGACCCTACTCTGACTGACGCTAAGCTGCAAAGCCTCGAGCATCGTCGTAGAGTGGCACGACTGTCAGTTTTTACAGGTTACATTTCGGTGAGTGTGCGATGGAATTACATGCGTTAATGCCACCAGCCCCTTTTCACCATCGGGGTACAAGACGGAGGCGAGAGTTCCATCCTTACGTGGTAGACATTCCACACATCCGCACAGCGCGCTATGCTGCCTCGTTCCTAATGCACACATGCACAAAGGAATGGAACTGTTTGCCTCCTTATGTGTTCCCCGTATAGAGCGTCGGTGGCTCAGTGGTGTGGACTGTCGCCTTCCTACCGGGAGGGATGAGGTTCAAATCCCGACACGTACCTATGTATTTACGAATTTCCGAAAATATATGTACGTTATCCGACGCTCTTACGGTGAAGGAAAACATCGTGAGGAAACCTTCATGCACGCCTGCGAAGAGATTCGAAGGTTGTGTGTGAAGTCGTCCAATCCGCACTGGGCCCGCGTGAACGACTAAGGCCTAATCACCCTATACGGGTAGGCTCGTGCCTCTCGGTGGGGACGTTTAATGAGCTGATGATGATGATGATGATGATGTGTTCCCCGATCATTACAACCTGGCCGTCTTCAAGGCAACAGTGAATAGGCTGTTTCTAGGCAGGCGTGATCCATCCTCGGCCTCATCATCGGGTGAGATGGCGGTCAAATGTCTGGCTATAGATGATAAAAATTATGATGACTTTAAGGTGTCCTAATAAAGTCACCTACCCGCAAAAGGTTCCTCCTTCTCAATGTCCAAGAGGTCCACCTCCAGGTCAGGAGGGGAGTCCAGGGGCTCCTCCTTTATCTTCACGGTATATTCAAATGACGTTTGGCTTTCCACCTTCTGTGTTTGCTTTGACAGTCTGAAATCACATACATATTGACGTTTGACGGCCCATTTGGGGTAGCGGTTGAGACGTCGGCTGCGACACCAAGGGTTCCGGGTTCCCCCGGGCAGTGCAAACATTTGTGTGTTTGTAATAGTCTGGGTGTTTTCTATGTTTAATATGTATGTATTAAAATATATATATATATATATAAGTATGTTTATCTGTTGTTTAGTACCCATACTACAGGCATCACGCTTTGAGGTTAGATGGCGTTGTGTGAATGTCAGTAGATTTTATTTTTATTTTATTTATGTGTGTTTGTGTCTCTGTCTCTCTTTTTCCGTGTGTATCAGAGAGCGAGAATGTGTGTCTCTGTGAGAGCGCGCGCACTTATGTATGTGTGAGAAATAAATTAATTTTTATTTATTTTATTATGTGTCTCCCCTCTCTCTCTCCCTCTGTGTCTTTAATTTCATTCATTCAATTAATTTCATTTTCATTCATTCAGTTTGGGGCTAGATGGCGCTGTGTGAATGTCAGTGGATATTTATTTATTATTTATATAAAACTGATTTGGTCGAGATAAAATAAATAATGAAAGAAACTGTCCCAACTCACGCATTAGTTTGTATATTGTGCGCAGTAGCGTAATGCTGCCCCAGGAACCTTATTCTCTTGTAAACCTTACCGCAGATCCTGCATTTGCCCTTCTGAAAAATATTACAACTCTCACTTATTGAAATAAGTTTGAAATTAAAAAAGCTGCTCTTCTGAAAAATTCTTCAACTCTCACTTATTGGAGTAAGTTTGAAATTTAAAAAAAAAGAATTTTAAAAAAGCAGTCTTCTTTTTTTTTTGAGATCGTCGGTGGCACAATGGTGTGGACTGTCGCCTTCCTACCGGGAGGGCTGAGGTTCAAATCCCGACACGTACCAATGTATTTTCGAATTTTCGAAAAATATATGTACGTTATCCGACGCTCTTACGGTGAAGGTAAACATCGTGAGGAAACCTTCATGCACGCCTGCGAAGAGATTCGAAGGTTGTGTGTGAAGTCGTCCAATCCGCACTGAGCCCGCGTGGACGACTAAGGCCTAATCACCCTATACGTGTAGGCTCGTTCCCGTGTTTTCCTTCACCGTAAGATCGTCGGATAACGTACATATATTTTCGAAAATTCGAAAATACATTGGTACGTGTCGGGATTCGAACCTCAGCCCTCCCGGTAGGAAGGCGACAGTCCGCACCACTGAGCCACCGACGCTCCATGCAATTTCTTAATTTAACATTTAACATTGTATACAATTAAGAAAGGGGGCAGGGCTATAATTAGACAAAAAGTAGCCTAACCTCTCTTTTACTATACCCGCTTACATCGCGGCTATTCGTCGCTCCGTTTTGGCGTGAAAGACACACAAACAGACACATTATTATGGTTATCTTACCTTATTTACGTCGTGCCCGTACTTTATATGCATCACGATACTGGGCTTGTTGTGGGTGACAAAGTCACACATGTCACAATGAAACTGCGGCCTCACACGCGTCAGCCTCGTGCGCTTAACAACATCGCTCCTCGTGTGCAAACTGTGGACAAATCCCGTATTCTTCACCGTCCGCAATAAAATACCAAACCTTATTTTTATAAAAGCGCACCTAATTTTATAAGTTGTTACATTGATAACGATTGTTTATTTGCAATATTGTATTTTTAAATACACCGAAACCAATATATATATTTGGTCGATTGATGATAGTGAGCAATGACGTCACATATCACACAAAATATATGGAAACGTTCCGGTTTGACAGTTCATAAAAAGTGCGTCAACAATTAGTGGTGTCAAATACCCAATTGTTTATTGAAATGAAAATATATTTATTCAATTTAGGTCCATAGAGAACACTTATGAATGTGATAGAATCAAATTTGACTCTACCACTGGTTCGGACTGTTGTTGTCCACTGAGAAGAATCCAGTAACAAAATAGTTACTCTTTTCAAAATAATTAACATTTACAATTTACTTGTAAATGTACATTTTTTTAAAAGCGCCGGTGGCTCAATGTTGCAGACTGTCGCCTACCTACCGGGAGGGCTGAGGTTCAAATCCCGACAAGTATTAATGTGTTTTCGAAAATATATGTCCGTTATCCGACGCTCATACGGTGAAGGAAAACATTGTGAGGAAACCTTCATGCACGCCTGCTAAGAGATTCGAAGGTTGTGCGTGAAGTCGTCCAACCCGTACTGGGCCCGCGTGGACGACTAAGGCCTAATCACCCTATACGAGTAGGCTCATGCCCCTCGGTGGGGACGTTTAATGAGCTGACGATGATGATGAATATACGTGTTTATAAAACTTATTAAGTATTTATATAAATCAAAGTTCCTTTAATACAATCCTAATAAGAAAATAATCAAATTAAATTATATAATATCACAAACTTTTGGGGCGGAAAGGTTCTCGCGTGGTGTCCGCGTAACGAAAAAAGAAGCGAAGGCCGACCCCCAACCAGATGTACGGATGTCCTGGTTAAGGTGGCGGGGAGCAGATGGATGTCAGCTAGGGATCGGTCCGCGTGGAAATCATTAGGGGAGGCCTTCGTTCAGCAGTGGACGTTCTAGGTTGTAATGATGAAACTTTCGAAAACCATATAGAACTAATAAAAATGCAAGCAAATAATATTTTTTTGATGAACAACAAACTAGAAAATAAATTAGAATAAGAGCGCCGGTGGCTCAATGGTGTGGACTGTTGCCCTCCTACCGGTAGGGCTGAGGTTCAAATCCCGACACGTAATGTGTTTTCGAATTTTCGCAATCATATATACGTTATCCGACGCTCTTACGGTGAACGCAAAACATCGCGGGGAAACCTGCGCACGCCTGCGAAGAGATTCAAAGATTATGAAGTCGTCCAACCCGCACTGGGCCCGCGTGGACGGCTAAGGCCTATATACCCTATACGGGTAGGCTCGTGCCCCTCGGTGGGGACGTATAATGAGCTAATGATGATGGAGTAATAGCACCAGAGCTAACTTACTTGTGTGTGACGCGAGTCTCCCCGGCCGAGTGTTGCAACAAATGTCTCGCGACCCGCGACTTCCTGCTGAACCTGGCGCCGCACACATCGCATACATACTGCAAGGATATGTCGTGGATACGCCTGTGTTTCTTCAGATCGCTCTAGTGAGGGATAAAGAGAGAGAGTCATTTATTTCGTCAGCTCATTACATTGGACCCGTTTTGTGTCGAGAAAGAGAAGGTGAGAGAGGAGAGAGAGAGGGAGAGAGTCATTTATTTCGTCATCTCATTACATTGGACCCATTTTGTGTCGAGAGGGATAGAGGGAGATAAAGAGAGTCATTTATTGCATCAGCTCATTACACTGGACCCATTTTGTGTCCTCAGACATAAATACGCACACATTGCATACATACTGCTGAGGTCTTAAGATCGCTTTAGAGAGAGAAAGAGAGAGAGTCATTATTACATAATCTCATTACACTGGACCCATTTTGTGTCCTTAGACACACAACGCATACATACTGCTGAGATCTTCAGATCGCTCTAGAGAGAAAAAGAAAGAGAGAGTCATTTATTGCATCAGCTCATACTAAACTGGTGTAATGGTTGAGACGTCTGCCACACCAAGGGTTCCGAGTTCGATACCCGGGCAGTACAAACATTTGTGTGCATGAACATGTATGTAATGATCTGGGTGTTTTTTATTTACAAAAAAAGTATGAGTATGCTTTGTTTAGTACCCATATTACAGGCTAATGCTTAGTTTGGGGCTTTCTGAGTTTGTACCATCTCTGTCTGTCTGTCTGTACGCCAGACTACCAACCGACCTGGGGGTTACTACAATCTCTTAAAACAATATTGTTATAATGATACGTCTGCATTTTTGTACCAGAAAAGAAGAAGTAATATTATTGTAACACTGTTTTAAGAGATGGCAGTAACCTCCCAGGTCGGTTGGTAGTCTGGCGTACAGACAGACAAACAGAAATGGTACAAACTCAGACAGCCCCAAACTAAGCATTAGCCTGTAATATGGGTACTAAACAAAGCATACTCATACTTTTTTTGTAAATAGAAAACAAAGGTCCTTGATGCTGGCTTCGTAGCCTTGGCATGTGTCTCTTGCTGTGTTTGTCTGTATATATATCTGAGTGTGTTTGAGTCTCAGTCTGTGTATCCTCTCTGTCTGTTTACCCTCTCTGACTGTGTACCCTCTCTGTCTATGTACCACTCTCTCTGGTCTGTGTACCCTCTCCGTCTGTCTCTGTACCCTCTCCGTCTGTCTCTGTACCCTCTCCGTCTGTCTGTGTACCTTCACCGTCTATCAGTGTACCCTTTCCGTCTTTCCGTGTACCCTCTCCATCTATTCGTGTACCATCTCCGTCGATGTCCTACAAACCGACCTGGTCCTTAAAGCTGGCATCGCACCCTTGGCTCCCGCAGCGGTAGGGGCGCGCCTGTAGCTGTGTACCCTCTCTGTCTATCCGTGTATCCTCTGTCGGTGTACACTCTCTGTGTGCCCTCTCTGTCCTGTGTACCCTCTATGTCTGTGTACCCTCTCCGTCTGTGTGCCCTCTATGTCTGTGTACCCTCTCCGTCTGTGTATCCTACGACCGACCTGGTCCTTGAAGCTGGCATCGCACCCTTGGCTCCCGCAGCGGTAGGGCGCGCCTGTAGCTGTGTACCCTCTCTGTCTATCCGTGTATCCTCTGTCGGTGTACACTCTCTGTGTGCCCTCTCTGTCCTGTGTACCCTCTATGTCTGTGTACCCTCTCCGTCTGTGTGCCCTCTATGTCTGTGTACCCTCTCCGTCTGTGTATCCTACCGACCGACCTGGTCCTTGAAGCTGGCATCGCACCCTTGGCTCCCGCAGCGGTAGGGGCGCGCGTGTAGATGTCTGCGGAGGTGCGCCTTCAGGTTGCTCCGGGACATCGACTTCTCGCACACGGGACACGCGCATATGTCCCTTTTCGCGTGGACCACCGCCTACGATAGAGATATCCTGACATATAGACGGCGCCATATTATACCCAAACTTGGCATTTAGCCTGCAATATGGGTACTCAACGTCCCGTTATGGAGCGTCGGTGGCTCAATGGTGTGGACTGTCGCCTTCCTACCGGGAGGGCTGAGGTTCAAATCCCGACACGTACCAATGTATTTTCGAATTTTCGAAAATATATGTACGTTATCCGACGATCTTACGGTGAAGGAAAACATCGTGAGGAAACCTGCGCACACCTGCGAAGAGATTCGAAGGTTGTGTGTGAAGTCGTCCAATCCGCACTGGGCCCGAGTGGACGGCTAAGGCCTAATCACCCTATACGGGTAGGCTCGTGCCCCTCGGTGGGGATGTTTAATGAGATGATGATGATGATTTAGTTGTTTATTACCTTAGATAAACACAAATCTAACTAGATACACAATCACGAAGAAATAACTTTCAACCAAAAAATATTCTAGCCCTTTGACACATACGTTTACTTATTGTCATATATATATAACTAGCTTTTGCGAGCGACTTCATCCGCGTGGAATAGTTACTTTGGCCTAACGCTCTCTTTCACCCGCTACTTCGTTTATATAGGTGAGTTAAAACTGCGATATCTCATAAGATATTCATTTAAATTGAATGATGTAAAGGGCAATTTTGTTTAAAATGAAATACTTGTGATAAATAAAGTATTTATTTGGATAAGGATTGATATCATATTTATGAAAATAGCTTCGCAAAATGAATCATTATTTTAGCAAAAAATATGTTATAGGGAGCTTACCTTAAAAGACAGACATGTGCTGTCGCGGACTTTTTTGTAGACCTTTAAAAGGGTAACAATACTCTAATACATGACTTTTGCGAAACTTTAACCGTTTACGCAGCGTACGCAGCGGAATCTCCAAGTAAGAAAATTTCCCCCCGGATTTTGAAACATTATTCATTGCTGCTCCGCTTCTATTGCTTGTAGCGTGATGATATATAGCCTATAGCCTTCCTGGATAAATGAGCTATCTAACACTGAAAGAATTTTTCAAATCGGACCAGTAGTTCCTGAGATTAGCGCGTTCAAACAAACAAACAAACAAACTCTTCAGCTTTATAATATTAGTATAGATTATTCATTAAAATGTTGACAAAAAAGCACGAGTATACTACAATGTCACTATGACATGTAGCCATTTTTTTTTCGATCTGACTACTGCTGTTTGCCGCAGGTGGCCTTTACAGCTTACCCGGGCAATTGGCGAGCGCAGATGGCTCTCAGCCCAAAAAAAATATGCAACGGGCTTAAGGGTGTCCCAGAGTGGGACGCGAACCTCGGCTTAGGGCGTTGCAGGGGGGAGGGCTAGGTAACCTATACGTTTGGGGAGAAAAACGACCGGGCTCGTGCCGGTAGCGCTAATAGGGACTGGTCGAACCTACAGGGATTCGCGATGAAGGCCCCCGGACATGTAGCGAGCGACGTGATTATGAATGAAAATTTTGCCCACCTGACGTATGGGCAGAATTATACCGTGCACAATTTTTGGTGAGATTGTGCAACTAATTAGTTTAATATTTATCGGAGGTAAGTATCCATATGTAAGGATGCTTAGTTCAAAAAGGAATGTTTTCATATATTTTGTATGAGATTAGTGATATGTGACGTCATTGCTCACTATCATCAATCGACCTAATATATATTGGTTTCAGTGTATTTAAAAATACAATATTGCAAATAAACAATTGTGATCAATGAAACGACATACAAAATAAGGTGGGCTTTAATGAAAATAAGGTTTGATATTTTTCGCACCCCCGCAACGCCCTAAGCCAAGGTTCGAGTCCCGTTCGGGGCCGGCCTTAGGCTCGTTGTGTAAATGTGTAAGGCTGAGAGCCATCTGCGCTCGCCACGCGCCCGGGGAAGCTGTAAAGCCCATCTGCACCCAACACCAGTAAACAGTTCGAAAAAAAAAACAAGGTTTGTTATTTTATTGCGGATGGATTTTCGGATTCTTATTAAAAATACTCACCACGTGAGACCTGAGCGAGCTCTTCGTTTTATATCTGCCCCCGCACTGTTCGCACTGGTGATCTCTGGCGGTAGGGTCCTCGTGACTCCTCATATGCTCCTTCAGCTTGCTAGAGTTGTCGTACCTGGGAGATATACCCGTGCATTACTCGTATTACAACACAAATCGTAATCATCGTACGTACATAGTGTACAGCGTCGGTGGCTCATTGGTGTGGACTGTTGCCTTCCGAACAGGGGACTGCAGGTTCAAAGCCCGCCGCGTACCCATGTCTTTTGAGTCGTATATAATCAAAGGCGGCAAAGTAGGGTTCATCTGAATTTTGATAGTCGAAATAAGTTATTTTCCAGTCGATAGCCGTTTTCCCAAAATCATTTTTCTTACGTGTTTTTGAAGGGTTTATGGCCATGTATGATAATAAAGTGAATACAGAATCGGTTAACATTTGAATTTTCAGTAAGTCCAAATATTTATCTCATTTTCGCCCGCCGACCTACTTTGCCGCCTTTGATTTTATACGACTCTTCGTAATTATATGAACGTTTATCCGACACTCTTACATCGAAGTCATCGGAGGAAACCTGCGCACGCCTACGAAGAGAATCAAAGGTTGAGTGTGACTTCTGGGTGCTGATGTCACAAAGAAAAACTAAGGCTCCCTATTTTTGCTTTCGAAATACCTTCTTATTTAGATAAATAAAAGTGACTTTACGAAGCGATTTTATGTTATATTTTACTGCGGGAGAATATCTCATACCGCGGGGCACAGCTTATAATATATATGAATCCACACACACACGCACAGATACGCACGTACGCATACCGACCGAGTATTAAAGTTATGTACGTCACAATTTTTTTCAAACAAATGAAGTTTTTTGTGGACAAAAACGAGATTATGGTAAATGTATTGGGACGCTACTGTAAAAATATCGATTTTTTTAAATACTTCCCGAAGTGAATCACGTAGTCTAAGGTTATAAATGGCTCGGATGGCTCTTTTTTGAAGTACAAATATAGCTTGGGGCAACTTGGGGCTAGATGGCGCTGTGTGAATGTCAGTGGATATTTATACTGTAACTACTGAGTTTCTTGCTGGTTTCTTTTCAGTGGTAAACTACCTCCCGAACCAGTGATAGTATTTGACATTCATAAGTGTTCTGTAAGGACCTAAACTAAATAAACACTTAATTTTCATTTTTAATTTTTATATAATTTATTTATTTATCCGACTCACTTTTTCGGGCACAGCTCGCAGTGAAACTGTTTGAGCAAACCCAGGTGCCTCTGCTTGTGTTTCCTGAGCGTGGAGCTGTCGCGGCACGCGTACTCGCAGAACGGACACTTGAAGGGCTTTTCATCTGAAACATCATCATCATCAGCTCGTCCAAATGGAACGAGTAATTTATGTTATGAATGAACAGGACGGTCAGGACGCTCACCTAAGTGATACGCCTGACCATGACAGAGCGGCATTGAATGAGACCAACAACTGATAGACAGTTATTATCCTCCATCAATGCCGCACTGCGCCCGACACCCGAGACAACAGATGTCAGGTGTCTTATATCCGATAATTTACTGGCTACAGTAATAATAATAAAACGTTTATTTCGGATACAGTGCCCTCATCCCGAAACACAAAAGTGCAGCACACTCCTGTTTCACATAACGATATCTGTCACTGCGGTGGTACCTACCTAGACGACTCAGTATCGAGTCTACCACCTAGCGGACGATATCTGTCACTGCGGTGGTACCTACCTAGACGACTCAGTATCGAGTCTACCACCTAGATTTTACAATTGAAACACAATAACGATCCTATTAGCGCATTGTAGAAATAGCGGAATTGAGAGGAACAGGCTTCTAAAATTAAAAAAGGTATACTACTACTATTCAACCCACCGCAGTCCACTGCTGGACATAGGTCTCCCCCATTTTGCGCCAGATAATAATAATAATAATATTTTTATTTATTTCTTCTCTCACATAGACATACAAGATACAAGGACTTACATAAGTTACATGAATTAGTCATTTGACATCTAAGTGAGAGACTGGCAACTGTACTAGGAAACCTGTATGACAGCTTGCCAGCCCCTCCTCAACCGGACCTTTCGCGATATATTGTGAGAAGTGAGCTGACGTATATTTTTTATATTTGTTGGGTGGCATGTGAGCGTGCGTGAACGTGTATGTGTGTATGTATGTATTTGTATGAATGTGTGTGTAAGTGTGAGTGTGCGCGCGCGCGCGTGTGGAGTGTGTGAGTGTGTTTGCTTGAATATGCGTGTGTGTATATGATAAGCGATGATATTAGAGGAGAATTGGTAACAACTTTTCCGTTTCATTATAGTCTAAGTTTTTTAGCCAATTTGCCGTTACTACTTTGCATCTATATTTAGTTAGGGGATATATGTTGATATCCCGGTCCTCCGCTTTTCCCATCCAGCCTCCACCAGCGACCTTTCGCAAGTCGTCGGTCCATCAGGCCGGAGGGCGTCCTACGCTACGCTTGCCGAGACGCGGTCTCCACTCCAGAACTCGTCTGCTCTAACGGCAGTCGGTTCTGCGACATACGTGACCAGCCCACTGCCACTTCAACTTGCTGATCCGGCGGGCTATGTCGGTAAATTTAGTTCTCTTACGGATTAAATCATTTCAAAAAGGTATACGACACTTTAAATAATTATTAATTGACGTTAGGTCTTGTTTAGTGTACCCAGGTATTCAGGCACCTACATGACCTAATAAAGTACACACACACACACACATACCACACAAATATCACTCTCATACACACACACTAGACGTGGGTAACTCAGAGAAGATATGAAAAAAAGATACATATCCGAAACGCAAGCAAACCTATCTTTCAACTCCCAACATTTTAAAACATATCTTCAACTCTTTAACTCCGTAGAAGTATACTAATATAATAAATTCTATGCCGTACACTCAAAACAGATTTTGCATTAAATGATATATTGATACGTAACAAAGAGTAAGCGCAAGCGCGCTATACGAAAATATGAAAGAGAGAAAGATACGGATTGCTGATATGCATATGTTGTTCTCAACGGATCTTCAACTCCCAACTCTTCAAATATATCTTCAACTCTTTATAAACTCTATGTCACAGACTCAAGACACATTTTGCATTAACTGACATACTGATACGTAACAAAGAGTAAGCGCAAACGCGCTATACGAAAATATCAAAAAGAGACAGAGACGGGTTGCACATATGGATATAGACAAAAGAGTTGATTTCAATGTAAACATATCTTCAACTCTTTAGAAGTTAACTAACATTATGGATCTTATAACACAGACTTAAGACATATTTTGCATTAATTGACCTTTGATGGGTTTAAAGAGTTGAAGATATGAAATAGAGATACATATCCGAGGACGGAAAAGATATGAACCTATCTTTTCTTTCTAAAGACAATTCGCGCACCGCTAACACACACACACACACACTCTTGTCTCACACACACACACGCGCGCGCGCGCGCACTCACACACACACACCATACGCACGCGCGCGGCTTAAGTGATAAATATCAATGACGAAAACAATTTTTTATTGTATCTTGTGTTCGCTCAATTTGACTTTATAGCCCTTTTAGAGTTTTATAACTGCTATTTAAAATAACTTTTTAAAACGCAGTAATTATTGAAACATGCTTATTGCTACTACCGTATTAGTGCTGTTGCAAATTATTATGTGTGGTAAGCAGATGCCATTACTGAAGAGAGTTATTTGTGTACCTACACGAATTTCATACAGCGAAAGAATAAAGTGGATATGCCTAAGTCCAAGATTAAATACAACCCTTTGACCGGCAATAACGCTTTCAAGCAGACACAATAGATTCCTATTGTGTCTGGATTACTAAGGTTAAATGGGTTAATTAGCAGAAAAGATCCCGTGATTTATAAAAAAGCCATATCCATTAAATGTTTATTTATTTTATTGAGCGTCGGTGGCTCAATGGTGTGGACTGTCGCCTTCCAACCAGGAGGGCTGAGGTTCAAATCTCGACACGTACCAATGTGTTTTCGTATTTTCGAAAATATATGTACGTTATCCGACGCTCTTACGGTGAAGGAAAACATCGTGAGGAAACCTTCATGCACGCCTGCGAAGAAATTCGAAGGTTGTGTGTGAAGTCGTCCAATCCGCACTGGGCCCGCGTGGACGACTAAGGCATAATCACCCTATACGGGTAGGCTCGTGCCCCTCGGTGGGGACGTTTAATGAGCTGATGATGATTTATTTATTTGTGATTAGAACGACCATTTTGTAATGGTTATGAAATTTCACCAAAGATTACGAGCACTCCGAACATCGCCTATTTATTTGTGATTTAAATGACTAATCCCCGTGGCAAACTTGGGAATGGCTCTAAGTTAAACAATCAACTAACTAGATCTCACTCAAACTGTGTCCGCGGCCAAATTCGGTATTCTCCACCACTCGCAATAAAATACCAAACCTTATTTTCATAAAAGTGCACTTTATTTTACATGTCGTTTCATTGATCACGATTGTTTATTTGCAATATTGTATTTTTAAATATACTGAAACCAATAAATATTAGGTCAATTGTTGTTAGTGTGCAATGACGTCACGTTTCAATAATCTCATACAAAATATATGGAAACGTTCCTTTTTTGACAGTTCATAAAAAGTGCGTCAAAGATTAGTGGTGTCAAATACCCAATTCTGTCTACCGCGTCAGTTGGGCAGATTCTTATTCAAAATTCACACGTCATAATGACATAGCAGATTGCTCGTGCTTTTGATTTTGTACCCTTTCAGTGACACGGTTAAGGTGAAAAATTTAATAAATAATTTTATGTTATAAATATAACAATAATTATACGTACTGTTATATTTCTACTATGTATCCTAAATAGCTGACCAGAGTTGGGATGCATAGTAAGCATTATTTGATTAGTTTGGCCCGCGCGCCTCAAGACGGGGAATCCGTTTCTAGAGCCCGTCATGAACGCTTCGTTTTAGGAGTCGATTACTAGCACTCCTGCTGGCTGCTAAAGGGTTTATTCTTTTAAATTCAATAATAGTTTTTTTTTTATAATTTTCCAATCCAGCATAACAGTACGTGTTATATATATATAGTGCGGCTCGGATATTTTTTTGGCTGACGTTTCTTCGTGATTGTGCACCTAGTTAGTTCATCGAAGTATGAAGTTTTGACAATTTATTTATTTATTTGCTAGTCCCATAGTATGGCATTGGTGTTACACGCAGACATCCGAATATACAATTAGACTGGACGAGCCGCCAAGTTTATAGGCAGTCCCAGTGTCGCAATTTCTTTTCGGTTCTCACCTGTGGAAAGTTCTATTACTTGGTAATTTACTGATTCATTGCGATGATGGCATGTTACAATTGCACAGGATGGCATTTTGGAAAAATAGCGTAATTTCTCCTAATGTTCGTGCGTCTTGACTCGTCTCACAGAGCGTAAACTGGCAGCCAGTGTATACCCGTTGGGCCTACATTTGTCGCACTTTAAACGCGGCTCGCCCCATCTTGTATTGGGAAATCTGTGGTGTTACATGAATAAAGTGATCAATGTATCTACACGCGACAACCTGTAAGGGCACTGCAAAAAGAAATTGAATAAAGATATTTGAAATTCATGTTTACAAACATTATCTTGCAGATTGTAGAGTGTACTGTCAGGACTCGAACGCGTCCCCCTGGAGACCGCTGGGCTTCTCATGCCCCATCAACTGTCATAACATCGCGCACGCCGTCGAAAAGTAAAAAAATCAGTAATTAGTATATAGGATTTTTTGCCGACCCATTTGGTGTAGCGGTTGAGACGTCGACTGCAACACCAAGGGTTCTGGGTTCGATCCCCGGGCAATACAAACATTTGTGTGCATGAATATGTCTGTTCGTAATGGTCTGGGTGTTTTCTATGTATAATATGTATGTATTTACAAAAAAAATGTATATAAGTATGTATATCCGTTATTTAGTACCCATAATACAGGCTTCACACTTAACTTGGGGCTAGATGGCGCTGTGTAGCTTGGGGCTAGATCAGTGGATATTTATTTCATTAAGCGATTAATGATCTGTAAAATAAAACGAGAGAAATCACTGAAATGGTTTCGGCTGTGTATTGATAGATATGTGCATTGATACTATGTCAGTCAGTCACCTTTTAATTATATTGTATATTATTATAACACATATTATATGTCTTTAGATTTTTCCTCGCCTACGTTAAAAGTCGGCCTCACGCTAGCTGCTTCTTCGGTGTATCCCTCTGTATAATAATGTATCCCATATCATCAGGAAACTCTTTACTCGTTTGCATACCAATAGCACAATAAGACAATTATAAATTTCAGATTAAAAATACTAGACTACCAAGGGTTCCTTGCCGAAACCATGGACGACAGGAAAGAAGCTAGTTCTCCAAAGCAGATCATAAATTCGGTCTTGACTTCTAACCAGACAGCAAGTGTCCAAACAAATCAGATAATTAAGAGAAGAAAAGGAGAACTCTCGAGTTTCCTTACACTAAAGACGGTGACAAACTCAAAATCATATTACCAGGTAGTGATGTGCCAATTCGGAAAAAACAAAACTCGATTTAACTCGAGTTAGAATCCAACTAACTCGAGTTGAACTCGAATTACGTAACTCGAGTTAACTGGATGGACAAGTAAATGTTTTTCTGAGTTTATTCTTAATTATTCCCTCAGCTTGGCTTTTGAAGTATTTATATACTTCAAAAATTTAAATAGACAAATTATATTTTGATCAGTTCAATTCTTTATTTTTTATATTATTTATTTATAATGTATCGGGAGAGTTATGCCTACTAACTAAAGAAACAAATAAATATTGTTTGAAATAGTATCATTTATTAAAGTATTTATGGCTCGAATTTATTTTTATTATTATTATTTTTGATCGGAAAACTTCGCTCCATATCGGTTCCATTCGGTTTTCGAACTCGAGTTAGAGAGAATTCAACTCGAGTGGATTCAAGTTACGGCTAACTCGAGTTGACTCGAGTTAGGTACTCGAGTTAACCATCACTATTACCAGGTAAGTCTTTCAAGCTCAAACAAATATATTTTACAAATAATGCTTTTGAAAGTTTTCGAATGGAAATCTAACATATTTCTGTTTTGTTTTTTTCTGCTGATTGTTATATTTTAAAATACAGTTGCTACACAAACAGAGCGTCGGTGTCTCATTGGTCTGCATTATGGCCTTCAGATCAGAAGTGTGTAGGTTCCAATCCAGCCACGAATGTCTTTTCAAAACCACATGTACGTTCATCCGATGCTCTTACGGTGAAAGAAAACATCATGAGGAAACCTGCGCACGCCTGTGAAGAAAATCAAAGGTTGTGCGTGAAGTCGTCCAACCCAGTGGGCCCGCGTGGACGACTTATAAAGGACTTTACACCCGCGTACGTGTAGATTCGTGCTTTTCAGAGGGGACGTATATAAATTAGCTGATGATGATGATCTTAGTGCCGTATAATAAGACTGACGACTACTGTAAACAATTATATGACCCAAATAAATACATGACCCGATAAGCAAACCTGAAATCATTTTCCTCAGTATTTCTCACCATTATATCAATAATAGTCAAAAGACATTCCAGAATTCATGAGCCTTTTGAAGAACACGAAAATTATGGCAATACTAGACAAAATCATATCAATGGAAACTTCAAAATGTAAAATCCACTCGAAGAAAGCGTTGTTGAAGCCAAAACTACACAAAATAGCGCTCAAAAAATGTTCTAGAAGATCGATTGGCGAGAACGATTTCTTGAAAACGTTCACGGATATACTAAACAAGTATACAAACAGATTCAAATTCGACATATATATGACAAAGGTGAGTATTCATAAAGGGAATAATGTACAACGAGCGTCGGTGGCTCAGTGGTGTGGACTGTCGCCTTCCTACCAGGAGGGCTGAGGCTCAAATCCCAACACGTACCAATGTGTTTTCGAATTTTCGAAAATATATGTACGTTATCCGACGCTCTTACGGTGAAGGAAAACATCGTGAGGAAACCTTCATGCACGCCTACGAAGAGATTCGAAGGTTGTGTGTGAAGTCGTCCAATCCGCACTGGGCCCGCGTGGACGACTAAGGCCTAATCACCCTATACGGGTAGGCTCGTGCCCCTCGGTGGGGACGTTTAATGAGCTGATGATGATGAATCTACAACGTAGAACGCCCAACTCAACAAATTTTTATTCAAATCTTTTACATACTTTTGAATCGTCAATTGTTATTATTTTATTTTTTATGTCTCTACCACCGGTTCGGAATAAGTAGGATCTTCGAGAAGAGCCGGCAAGAAAGTCGATAGTCACTCTTTTACAATTTTTATATCAGTGGTTACAGAGTTTGGTCATTTACCTACACGTAACTTTACAATAATTATTACAAATATTTTGTAACTGGAACACTATGTGCAAGAGCACACATCAGACAGTGGCAAACATGGTATTAGTCATTTATTAATAAATCAGAAACAAATACTGTAAAAAGTTGAAAAGAGTATCTATCAGCCCATCGAACGTCCCCACCGAGGGGCACGAGCCTACCCGTATAGGGTGTATAGGCCTTAGTCCACGCGGGGCCCGGTGCGGATTGGACGACTTCACGCACAACCTTTTGAATCTCTTCGCAGGCGTGCGCACATTTCATTACGATGTTTTCCTTCTCCGTATGAGCGTCGGATAACGTACATATAATTTCGAAAACACATTGGAACGTGCCGGGAACCTCAGCCCTCCCTTTAGGAGGGCGACAGTCCACACCATTGAGCCACCGACGCTCTATAAACTTTAACTAACTTTATATATATATATTTATATTTATTTTTATGTTAAAAGTGTACAAGACGGTCTGGACGCTCACCTGATGGTAAGTGATACGCCAGACCATGACAGAGCGGCATTAAAGGAGACCAACAACTGATAGACAGTCATTATCCTCCATCAGTGCCCCACTGCGCCCGTCACCCGAGACAACAGATGTTAGGTCTCTTATACCCGGTAATTTCACTAGCTACAGTGCCCTCATCCCGAAACACAGAAGTGCATAACACTCTTGTTTCACGGGACGATATCTGGCACTGCGGTGGTACCTACCTAGACGACTCAGTATCAAGTCTACCACCTAGTAAAATATTAAACTATATATTAGTAATTATATGTTTTTATTGAATTAATACATATCCACTTTTAGCTCCTTCTACAAAAGATACTAGGCCATGGCATGGAGCTTCGCAACGGCATATTCGACATAAAGAAGATTCTAGAATACTTACAGAGCGCTATAAACAATGACCGTGGTCACTTTGGGCATATAACTGTTGAGTTGAGGTCAAAACATTGCTTCAACATTTACGTGCCAGGATGTTATTGTAGACGAGGGTAAGTCATTGTTAGCATGAGCGTCGGTGGCTGAATGATGTGAACAGTTGCCTTTCGACCTGGAGGACGCAGGTACAAATCCCGCCACGCACCAATGTGTTTTATAGGCTTATCATTGTCATCAGCTCATAAACGTTCCCACCGAGGGCCCCGAGCCTACCCGTACGGGTGTATATGCTTTAGTCGTCCACGCGGGTCCAGTGCAGGTTGGACGACTTCACGCACAACCTTTCAATCTCTCAAGCGTGCGCAGGTTTCCTCACGATGTTTCCCTTCACCGTAAGAGCGTCAGATGAACGTACACATAATTTCATAAATTCGAAAACACTTTGGCACTTGACGGGATTTAAACCTGTACTCTCACGATCAACAGGCAATAACAGTTCACACCAAAGAGCGACCGATATTTTCTGGAAAAAGAAGGAAATTCTAGAATTGAGGCCCTGTGACTTTGTACACGGAATCCGTAGGTACAACATTTTCTATTTTTCAGATTCGTCGAAAAAGCTGGTAGATGCGTTTACCCCAACAATTGCAGTTTAGACGAGAAACAACACAAATATTTATCGCGAATCAAAATATATTAACTCGTTGAAAGGGATTATTATTCTTAACCCTCTCTTTATCGTCTTAACGAGTCGAAACGTATTTTTCTAACCCTTTATCGAAAATTCGAAAACACATTGGTAGGTACGTGGCGGGATTTGAACCTGCATCCTCCAGGTCGGAAGGCAACAGTCCACACCAATGAACCGCCGACGAAATATTGATATTAATACTTAACAGATAAAATAAACTGCCCAATCTTCCACATCATCAGCTCATTAGACGTCCCCACCGAGGGGCACTAACCTCGTGTTAAAACATATGGAAAACTTTGGGAAAAATTTTTATGGAAACCTTTTTACGCAATCTAGTGTTCGTGTCATTCTACTAATCATACTTATGTCAAATACAGTAAAAGCAAGCTTTGAATCCATAGTAATATTATAGACTAGCTTTTGCGTGCGACTTCGTCCGCATGGAATAGTTACTTTGGCCTAACGCTCTCTTTAACCCGCTACTTCGTTTATATAGGTGAGTTAAAACTGCGATATCTCGTAAGATATTCATTTAAATTGAATGATGTAAAGGGCAATTTTGTTTAAAATGAAATACTTGTGATAAATAAAGTATATATTTGGATAAGGATTGATATCATATTTATGAAAATACTTCAAAATGATCAAAAAAAAAAAATTTTAGCAAAATATGTTATAGGGAACTAACCTTTAAAGATAGACATATGCTGTCGCGGACTTTTTTGTAGACCTTTAAAAGGGGAACAATACTCTTAAACTTAACTTTTGCGAAACTTTAACCGTTTACGCAGCGTACGCAGCGAAAGCTCCAAGTATGAAAAGGTCCCCCCGGATTTTGAAACATCCTTCATTGCTGCTCTGCTTCTATTGCTCGTAGCGTGATTATATATGGCCTATAGCCATTCTCGATAAATGAGCTATCTAACATTGAAAGATTTTCAAATCGGATCTGACCGGTTCCTGAGATTAGCGCGTTCAAACAAACAAACTCTTCAGCTTTATAATATTAGTATAGATGTGAAAGTTGTCTGTTTGTCTTTCACGGCAAAACGGAGCAACGAATAGTCGTGTTTTTTTTAATGGGGACTGTTGAAGTTGATGAAGATTGAGTAGGGTTTTTTATTTATTTCTTTATCATATTTTTTATTATGTATGTACGAAGTGAGCGTCGGTGGCTCAGTGGTGTGGACTGTCGCCATCCTACCGGGAGGGCTGAGGTTCAAATCCCGACACGTAGGTACCAATGTATTTTCGAATTTTCGAAAAATATATGTACGTTATCCGACGCTCTTACGGTGAAGGAAAACATCGTGAGGAAACCTTCATGCACGCCTGAAGAAGATCGAAGGTTGTGTGTGAAGTCATCCAATCCGCACTGGGCCCGCGTGGACGACTAAGGCCTAATCACCCTATACGGGTAGGCTCGTGCCCCTCGGTGAGGACGTTTAATGAGCTGATGATGATGATGATGATGTACGAAGTACATGCAATGTGTATAACATTTGAGTATAAAGTAAAAATATTTGTTTGCGTTACAATATTGCTTGCACTGCGGTGCATTCAATATAACTTTATTATAATAAGTCAGTGTACAAACAGCACTCGTGGAGTTTGGTTATTTCAACACACCTTACTCTATTCATTTATTGTACGGTGCTAACGGTCCTATACAATGTATGTATACCACTTACCACCAATGATGTTGAAAGTGTAAATTCGTGATATGCTAAAACAACCGAAAAAAGTGTTCCGAATGCAGCGACAGCACACATACACATATTTCCAATGAGCGTACATTTAACATACACAAAGAGCCTACAACTGCACTTACACTGCTTTTTATTTCCTGAAAAATATGACATTGGAACCTTCAAGAAAAGAGCGTATTCCTAAAAGGCAATCAACGCACCGGTGACACTTCTGGTGTCTCAGTTGTTCATGGGCGGAGATGATCACTTTCCATCAGGTGACTCTCTAGCTCTTTTGCTCGCTATAACATTAAAAAAAAACTGTATTCTGTACGATCCGATCACTGTCGCCATTGCGTCAAACAAAACGCGTAAAGCATCTCAATTGCAGCAGAACACACGAAACACTTCAACACCGAGATTCCGTCCCCGCTGGCGGGGGTCTTCGTCGCGAGACCCTGTATGTTCGACCAGTCCCTGTTCGCGCAACCGGCACGTGCCCGGTCGCTTTCCCCCCCAAACGTATACTAGGTTACCTAGCCCTCCCCCTGCAACGCCCTAAGCCGAGGTTCGCGTCCCACTCTTGGACACATTTAGGCCCGTTGCATAAATGTTTGGGCTCAGCCCAGCCATCTGCGCTCGCGAATTACCCGGTGAAGCTGTGAAGGCCACCTGCGGCCAACAGCAATAAGTCATTCCGAAAAAAAAAACTGTATTCTTGATGTATATAACAGCATTGTTAAAAAGTCAATTAAATGAAAATAATATTGGACACAAGCTTAAAAATCACTTTATTCATAGTATGTAGCATTTAATTAATTATATACGAGTAACTAACTAGCGGTTTTTTCATTTGGAGCCGAACCCACGACTCATTGCACTCCAGTCAGGGTCGCTAATAACTCGCCATTATCAATATAGTCACAGTCGTCGCCGCTTAAATTTGAACCACCTGTATATGCGTTATCGTAGGCGACCGGTTTTTTGCTATAATGTTGTCGTGCAAGTCGCATTGCGTGACGTCACAGCGAGCAGTGAGCCCTCTCGGTTTGATAGGCGCAAATGAACAGTAATTATATTATTATAAGTAGTAAGTATTATACATTTTAGTAGTCGTAATGTTTTAATATTCTGTATGATAACATTAGTACTAAGATTATTGTTATAGTTAAAATCTTTGGCGAATGTGGTACACGGTAAAGTTTGTAAAACTTATGCTGTACTTCATAATCATATTACTATTGTTTGAATTAAATGTTAATAAATAATAAATAAAAAAATATAAAATGTAAATACGAGTGCGCGCGGTGCGGTATATTGTTTACCACTGCGCCCGCGCACATTCCGGTTTCTTGCAAATCGTCACGAGCGGCAGTACTGTACTAGCGCCTTAATTGTCACTCCTATATTTCCTTCTCTCATTCAATCTCTCTCTCTCTTCAACCTATTGCAGTCCACTCCTGGATATAGGTCTCCTCCATTTTGCGCCAGACATACCGGTCCTCCGCTTTTCTCATCCAGTTATTTCCTTCTTCATCATCATCAGCTCATTAAACGTCCCCATCGAGGGGCACGAGCCTACCCGTATAGGGTGATTAGGCCTTAGTCGTCCACGCGGGCCCAGTGCGGATTGGACGACTTCACACACAACCTTCGAATCTCTTCGCAGGCGTGCATGAAGGTTTCCTCACGATGTTTTCCTTCACCGTAAAACGTCGGATAACATATATTTTTCGAAAATTCGAAAATACATTGGTACGTGTCGGGATTTGAACCTCAGCCCTCTCGGTAGGAAGGCGACAGTCCACACCACTGAGCCACCGACGCTCCTTTCCTTTCTTTTTTGCTTCTTACGTGCTATATACATATACTCGTAGATACTTGTGTTCTTAAACTTAAACGTGTGTTACAATAGCTAAGGTACCTAATAAACTGGTAATATAAGAAATGTGAGTTTCATTGTTAAACATATCAATTCTGTTTGGCGGTTCGTATTTTGAAGCACGGGTGGAGTATTTGCAGAATACAGAATTATTATTATATATACGGGACGACCCATTTGGTGTTGCGGTTGAGAGGTCGGCTGCAACACCAAGGGTTCCGGGTTCGATCCCCGGGCAGTACAAACATTTGTGTGCATGAACATGTCTGTTTGTAATGGTCTGGGTGTTTTCTATGTATAATATGTATGTATTTACGAAAAAAAAATGTATTTAAGTATATTTATCCGTTGTTTAGTACCCATAATACAGGCTTCACGCTTAACTTGGGTCTAGATGGCGCTGTGTGAATGTCAGTGGATATTTATATTTATTTATATTTATATACAGAATATCATTGCTCACCTGTATGTATGTATTTATGCGTAGCCAACGAGTATTGAGCGCTGAACGCTTTACCGCACACGTCACACTTATACGGCTTCGCGCCTGTCGACAATAATACATACATAAATAACTCAATTGATTCATCATCATCACATCGATAACTCCTACGTATACTATCGTATGACTAAAATGCCAATTTCGCAGGAGAGGCATTTTAAGGTAATTAATGATGCATTCATCATCATCATCAGCTCATTAAACGTCCCCACCGAGGGCACGAGCCTACCCGTATAGGGTGATCAGGCCTTAGTCGTCCACGCGGGCCCAGTGCGGATTGGACGACTTCACACACAACCTTCGAATCTCTTCGCAGGCGTGCATGAAGGTTTCCTCACGATGTTTTCCTTCACCGTAAGAGCGTCGGATAACGTACATATATTTTCGAAAATCCGAAAACACATTGGTACGTGTCAGGATTTGAACCTCAGCCCTCCCGGTAGGAAGGCGACAGTCCACACCATTGAGCCACCGACGCTGTAATGATGCATTAAAAAATGATGCATTACATACGGTTAAATACGTGTAAATTTTTTGTTTTAAGTACTATCCAAATTTTTGTTGGCGGATTCGTTAATATGTGGCTAGTAGTAGTTAAAAAAAAAGAAAAAAACAACTGATATAAAATGAAAATTGATTTTTTGTGGCATACGGTTATATATGTAGGAGGCATCGACATCAGCTCATTAAACGTCCCGTCCGAGGGGCACGAGCCTACCCGTACGCGGGTGTACAGGCCTTAGTCGTCCACGCGGGCCCAGTGCGGGTTGGACGACTTCACGCACAACTTTTGAATCTCCTTGCAGAAGTGCGCAGGTTTCCTCACGATGTTTCCCTTCACCGCAAGAGCGTTGGATAACGTACATATAATTACACAAATTTAAAAAACACATTGGTACGTGACGGGATTAGAACCTCAACCCTCCCGGTAGGAGGGCAACAGTCCACGACAGCTTCTATGTGTCTAGAATCTAGACAGAGAAAGAAAGAGCGCAAATATGTGTTACACAACGAGTCAGAGCCTCAGCAGTATGCACATATGGCATATGCATAGATATTGATTGAGCATTGGACTGCGAGAGCTCCAAAAAGAGCTAGAGTAAAAGAAAGAGTAAGAGAGAGGAAGTGACACTCTCCTGTATACACCCTCCATATAGTTCACCAGACGTATGTCTAGCTTGGAAGACCTATGTTTATCATAAAACTGCGACAGCTTATAAATAGAGACAGAATTCTAAAATTTCCAGACCTATGAGAGAACTACCGCTAGCATTGGACTGCTAAAGATTGTAAACAGAAAGAAAGATATAGAGCGTGTGTGTGTGTGTGTGTGATAGAGAGACACATAGAAAGAAAGAAAGAAAGAGACAGGGAAAAAGAGACATCAAAACCCCTTACCAGTTTGCTCTTGGTTCTCCAATGTCTACATGTAGAATTGGACTAAAGAAAGAGAGAGACAGACATTCCAGTATTTATCCTGATACGGTTTTCCAATATCTAGCGTTGGACTGCGAGAGCTTCTAGAGAGAGAGAGAAAGAGTATGCATATGTGTTAGAGAGCAAGACAGCCACTGACCAGTATACACCCTCATGTGGTTCTTCAATATCTTGCATTGCATTGCGACAGCTTCTAGACAGAGTAAAAGAAAGAGTCAGAGCCTCACCAGTATGCACTCGCATGTGGTTCTCCAGAGCGCCTCTGAACCAAAAGTCCTTCCCGCAAACCCGACACGCGTGTCCCCTAGGATCTCCGCTGTGTACGCGCCGGAAGTGACGCGATATATACTTGCTGCTCTTCGCCGTGTACTCGCACTGGCTGCACGAGTACGGACGCTCGGTGCCGTGCCTTTGGATGTGCTCGCGAAGACCTGACTTCTCTGAGAACACCTGGTGATGGTGATGACAGATATTAGTGGAAATAATCACTACATAGTATAAGTAGCTTTTTTGTCTATAATCTTTAAAACTCCGATGTTTATCTCTAATGTATATCTCACAATATCATTTTTTGTCACTTACTTTTTACGACAAATAATGGCTAATTTTCAAAGCGCTTTTTTATTAAATACTATAAATACATTGTTTATTTAAAATTGATCTATGTAGCCCTTTACAGCATATGATTTAAATGAATATTTCCAAAGATACTACAGATTTTAAAATTGCAATACATAGCGTTTGGGACGGTACCAGGTGCAAGTGGCACCATCTAGCCCCAAGTAAAGCGTAAAGCCTATATTATGGGTACTAAACAATGGATAATCATACTTATATTATTTTTTTTTGTAAATACATATATATTATACATAGAAAACACCCAGACCATTACAGACATGTTTATGCACACAAATGTTTGTACTGCCCAGGGATCGAACCCGGAACCCTTCCAACAAATGTAATGTTGGAGCAGACAAGTTCTGGAGTGGAGACAGCGTCTTGGCAAGCATAACGTAGGACACCCTCCGGCCCGATGGACAGATGACTTGTGAGAAGTTTCTGATGGAAACTAGATGAGAATATGGGGGAGACCTATGTCCAGCAGTGGAATGCCATGCCAACCATACCTTACTACATTGAGGGCACTTGTGCTCCGTGTACTTCTTCTGTTTGCTTCTAGACTTCATCATATTCTCCCGGAGGATCTCTGGTGATGGCAGATCCTCCATATCTTCTTCGTCTATCTGTAAGATGTAGTTAAAAACATTGTGGGGAAACCTGATATCCGTATCTGTAAGATGTAGTTACGGATATCAGGTTTCCCCACAATGTTTTTCTTCACCATGAGTGTCAGATAAACATACATGATTTGGAAATTCGTAAAGACATTTTGAACCTGAACCTTCCAAATAGGTAGGCAACAGTCCACACCAATGAGCCACCGACGTTTAATGAGCTGATGATGATCCTGAATGATTCTGAAAATATGGCGTGGGCTATCTCTCTATTTTCTCGAGACATGGCGGTCATGATTTAACTTAAGCTGTATCTAGGGCTAAGGGTGTAACAAGCAGTAATATCACAGAATATAAGATAAAATTTTAAGACATTAAGCAATAATTCAAAATGTTCCCGGTTTCTATAATATGGAAAAGAATAAGGGTATTCACGAAAATGAAACTTAAATTACAATACGTACCCGTTCCACAGTTACAGTTGTTTCCATATTTTTATTTGAATTACTTATATTTGAAGAATTTTATGAATTTTGCATTAGAAACAATACAAAACACAAAACCAAGACCATTTACAATTTTTACATTTTTACATTTTGACATTTAAATTGTAGTTCAGAAATCGAAGAAAAGAAAATTAAAAGAATAATTCCTAAATATCGAAAAAATGGTAATAGCATATGATGTCAATGTATGTAATCAGATTTATTAACAAACATTAACTCAGCATGCACATTAATTCGTTATTCTTCGGATGGGTGAATTAACCATCTTCCCACAAAAAATGTTTGCCAAGGATGGACGATGAAGTGATCAAGTGATTACAATACAAGTATGATTGATTATAACATGCGAAATATAAGCAAGCGTAGCGTAAGACGCCCGTGGTTCAATGGACCGAACGTCTTGCGAAAGGTCGCTCAGGAGGCTGGATGCGAAAAGTGGTGGACCGAGATATCTGTCGCAAATTGGTGGAGACCTCGAAGCAATAAGATCCTCCGAGGTGGAGACCTATGTAGTCGTTGCCTCTATCTAACAGGTTGAAAGTAGGCGCCAAAATTATGAAAAACATTTCTGATTTATTTATTTATATTGACCTCTTTTGCATTTGCATCTTTCTAATTATTTAAAAAAAGCAACGAAACGAAACCGCTGATAGATGTCAAAGTTGTCATTTGACCATGACGTCATATGTCACTGTCAAATGTCAATGTGCGAAAGTCACAAGGTGTTCTTATTTGATTTGTTAAAATATTATTGATTTTCTATTGAACAACTATTTATATTGTATAGTGTCGACACAGAATATTACAGATGACCGACTGTAGACGTGTTTATTTATTTAAAGCCATAGATTTTTATTCAGAAACCCATTAGTTCCGGAAATAACCTTGACTGAGATCAACATTTTTTTGCCCGCTAGTGTTTTTGTTACAATTGCTTACGTAATGGACTGTAACACTGATATATTATCCAGATACATGTTTTAGCACGTGCGTGGGTATGTTTATTTACTTTTTAATGTATAGATCATCGTTGTAGTATTTAATATACATTAACATTGCTGAGTGGCAGGAGCCCACTCAGTAAGTATCAAGCAATTAATTTAATTTGTAATAGATTTATGTGCCTTACATTGATTAAGTTAATTACTTAGGATCTGTGTCTGGAATGTCTGACTAAAAATATTTAATTTATAGTACATAGTGAAAATGTTAAGAAGACTGAAATAAATTTAGACTCCCTAAAACAAAGTCACTACAATAAAGATGTCAAAGTACATAAATACAGTTAAAAAGTATAATATAACATCTACTGACATCTAGTCCCAAACTAAGCATTTAGCCTGTAATATGGGCACTAAACTATAGATAAACATACTTACTTATTATATTTTTTGTTAATTAAATATGTATTTAACCAAAATAATAAAAACTAAGAAACCTACAAAACGTAAAAAAGGTGTCCCAGATCATGTCCCTAGTCTGTGACATGGTACCCATAAGGCTGGCAACATTCCCGCGTTGTATAGCCAAACTTAAACGTTGACCAAGAAAGGCACCTACTGGCCTGTCACCTGTATACTTAGCTATACGTTAATTATATATTATAAATAGAAAACACCCAGACCAATACAAACAGACATGTTCATGCACACAAATATTTGTACTGCCCAGGGATCGAACCGGGAACCCTTGGTGTTGCAGCCGGCCACTCAACTGCAACAAAAACTGGGTCGTCTACCACTTAGTTGACTTTGAGTTTCTCTCTATTCAACCTATCGCAGTCCACTGCTGGACATAGTTCTCACCCATTTATCGCCAGATATCCCACTCCTCCACTTTTGAGTTTCTGTAATTGATATATTTTTCTTATTAATAAACCTTATATTGTTTCAGAAATATGCTGTAAACACAACCATAGATAAAATGATGAATTCAACATTGAGACAGTGCCGTACCTTACAATTCAAAGTTCCTCAAGTGCTTCAGTACAAAAATGCCAGCTTTAATAGTAAAAGGATATTATTTATTAACGCACAACCGCACACATGTCTGTGTAGGCATAGACAAGACTTTTTCAAACGCAAGAACTCATTCTACTCAGAGTGATCAGCATAGGCAGAAGGTATATCATATCTATTATAATGAAACAGAATCTTGATTGTCTTGGAAAGTGTAAAGACATTTCATCATCATCATCAGATATGTTGCTACAAAGGGGGATAAGCCTATCTGTAATATATATAGTATAGAAAGAAAGAACCTGGATTCCTGTGGTCAATGTGTTAATGATAATGGAATTACATGCGTTAATTCCACCAGCCCCTTTTCACCATCAGGATACAAGACGGAGGCGAGCGTTCCATCCTTACGTGGTAGACATTCCACACATCCGCACAGCGCGATATGGTGCCTCGTTCCTAATGCGCACTGTAAAGGAATGGAACTCTTTGCCTCCTTATGTGTTCCTGATCATTACAAACTGGCCTTTTCAAGGCAAGAGTGAATAGGCTGTTTTTCGGCAGACATGATCCATCATCGGCCGCATCATCACTTAATATCAAGTGAGATGGTGGTCAAATGTCTGCCTATAGATAATAAAAAAAACATATGTTTACAGGTAGTAATAGAGACATCAGAACCAAAAATAGTAATAGACAACGGGAAAGTGTTGCCAGATAAGAACATTTTAGATGAAAACGTCATAAAGGATTTATGGAGGCAAAAAGTGTTGCCATATGTCTATCTGGCTAGATGGGATAGACCTATTGGTAAGATATATATACTCAATTATAAATTCACATAGCGTCATCTAGCCCCAAATTAAGCATAATATAGGAACTAAACAACAGAAAAACATACATATGTAGGTACTTTTTATATGACTTATTTGGTGTTGCGGTTGAGACGTCAGCTGCAACACCATGGGTTCCGGGTTCGATCCCCGGGCAATACAAACATTTGTGTGCATGAACATGTCGGTTTATAATGGTCTGGGTGTTTTCTATGTATAATATGTATGTATTTACAAAAAAAAAATTTAGTACCCATAATACAGGCTTCAAGCTTAACTTGGGGCTAGACGGCGCTGTGTGAATGTCGGTGGATGATTATTTATTCATTTGTAAATAAATACATCGAAGCACCGAAACCAATATTTTTATATTTTTTAATGGCTGTAAGTGATACACCTGACCATGATAGAACGACATTGAAGGAGACCAACTACTGATAGACAGTTATTATCCTCCATCAATGCCGCACTGCGCCCGACACCCGAGACGACAGATGTCAGGTCTCTCATACCCGGTAATGTGACTAGCTACAGTGCCCTCAGCCCGATACACAGAAGTGCAAAACTGGTATTTTCCGTGACGATATCTGTCACTGCGGTGATACCAGACGACTCAGTATCGAGTCTGCCACCTAGTATATTATATTTTATATTCATTGTTTTGCTGTTATTGTTTTCGAGGTTGTATTTAGATGTGCAGTACAAAGTTTAAGATAAATTTCAAGGGTAGACATTTTTGTTAAGAATGTAAATACTTATGGATTTATACAAACAACTCAAAGGTGTGTAGACATTTGTTCTTTGTGTGTAATGAGCTGTGTTTTGTGTCATCATCATCAGCTCTTTATATGTTCCCACTGAGGGGCAGGAGCCTACCCGTACGGGGGTATATAGGCCTTAGTCGTACACGCGAGCCCAGTGCGGTTGGACGACTTCACGCACAACCTTTGAATTACTTCGCAGGCGTGCGCAGGTTTCCTGACGATGTTTTCCTTTACCGTAAGAGCGTCGGATATCGTACATACATATATTTTTCGAAAATTCGAAAACACATTGGTACGTGGCGGGATTTGAACCTCAGCCCTTCCGGTAGGAGGACAACAGTCCACACCATTGAGCCACCGATGCTTTTAGGCTTGCCAAACTTGATCTAGAATTATTAAAATGGCTCATAAAAAAGGATTCATATGGAATAATTAATCATTGAAATGATTATTAGATTTATATGATAAATCTATACTAATATTATAAAGCTGAAGAGTTTGTTTGTTTTTTGAACGCGCTAATCTCAGGAACTACTGGTCCGATTTGAAAAATTCTTTCAGTGTTAGATAGCTTATTTATCGAGGAAGGCTATAGGCTATATATCATCACGCTACGAGTAATAGAAGCGGAGCAGCAATGAAGAATGTTTCAAAATCGGGGCTATTTTTTCATACTTGGAGCTTCCGCTGCGTAAACAGTTAAAGTTTCACAAAAGTCATGTATGAGAGTATTGTTCTCCTTTTAAAGATCTACAAAAAAGTCCGCGGCAGCATATGTCTATCTTTTAAGGTTAGCTCACTATAACATATTTTTTGTTAAAAAAATTCCGAAATTGACCCCGAAACCTTTAAAGTTGGAGGAGGGGAAATACCGAAAACCGCATCGAGCCATTGCTTCAGCCAAAAACTGAGAACCTCCTTTTTTGAAGTCGGAAAAACAACTAAAATTGTTGCTTCTCAGTAAATTCTAAAACATTTAGGGTTTTTTAACATAAATGTTTAACTATAATTTATATATTTAGAATAAACCACATTTCAACCCTTCAAACGGATACACCCTAAACTAGGGATCCAGAAACAAAACCAGGGGCCTCTTGACAGAATTTGCTACAGGCCCCGCGCTGTCTTAATCCGGCACTGTTGGCGGCCAAAGGGTAAAAATATGAATTTTGATGCTTTTTTTCGAAGCATCAAAATTCATATTTTTAGTTTAGTATTTTTAATTGTTTTTTATTATATTTTTGTATATTTTTTGACGTTCATAAGTGCTTTTTGTAAGCCTAATTTGAATAAAGAATTTTGATTTTGATTTTGATTCATATAAATTCACACAGCGCCATCTAGCCCCAAGTTAAGCGTGAAGCCTGTAGTATGGGTTATAAAACAACGGATAAACATACTTATATACAGTTTTTTTTTGTAAATACATACATATTATACATAGAAAACACCCAGACCATTACAGATGTTCATGGACACAAATGTTTGTACTGCCCGGGGATCGAACAAGGAACTCTTGGTGTAGCAGTCGACGTCTCAATCGCAACACCAAATGGATCGTCGTAATTTATTACAGGTGTTTACCTACTGTACTGGCCGTGCGCGTGGTCGATAGCCCTGGGTTCAATACCCGGCACGGTCCCGCTAAGCACGAGCCTGCAGATGGCCGGGCTGTTCCTGCTGGGTGCGGGTTTGATGCGCGGCGCGGGTTGTACAATAAACGATTTGTGGGATCGAGATATAGATAAACAGGTCGGTGGTATTTTTTTATGATGACGGGCTTACTCTTGAGCACAGACTATCCTAATGGAAGAGACGTGCTCTAAGATGGAGCGAGCTTGCCCAGAAAAAGCATATTCACTCGTATTTTAAATGCCACGGGGTTGTATGTGGCCGGAAACACAGATGCAGGTAGTTCATTCCATTCATTTGCAGTACGCATAATGAAAGCAGATGCAAAACGCTTAGTCCGGATACGGGGAACGTCAACCACAAATGGATGAAATTTTGCAGTCCGCCTTGATGACCTGTTATAAACAAATTTGATGTTTGCAACTTATATCAACAAAAAACTAACTGCACAATCACGGAGAAACGTCGACCAAAAAAATATCCGAGCCGCTTGACACATGCATTGACTTATTATATTATTTATGACATAAAAATATTTATTTCAATTTTGACCAAAATGCGTCATTAAAAGGTTACAAAATCAAAAGCACGAGCACACTACTAGTCATTAGGATCATCATCATCATCATCAGCTCATTAAACGTCCCCACCGAGGGGCACGAGCCTACCGTATAGGGTGATTAGGCCTAGTCGTCCACGCGGGCCCAGTGCGGATTGGACGACTTCACACACAACCTTCGAATCTCTTCGCAGCAGGCGTGCGTAAAGGTTTCCTCACGATGTGTTCCTTCACCGTAAGAGCGTCGGATAACGTACATATATTTTCGAAAATTCGAAAATACATTGGTATGTGTCGGGATTTGAATCTCAGCCCACCCGGTAGGAAGGCGACAGTCCGCACCACTGAGCCACCGACGCTCTTCATCATGTCATTAGGATATTTTATTTTATTTATTGGGAATAACAAACAGTTACACATTGTATGTTTACAAATTACAAAACATTTGTGGTACAGGTAAATGTGTAACCAACACCGTTATAGGGAATGCAATCTCGTTCTCGCGAGATCTCGCGAGATTAACGACATTGAAATCGAGCATAAAATGTCCTCTTCGAAGTGCAGTTGAGCGCGGACTGACGGACAGAGTTCCGTGGCCTGGGGTAGGGTGGGCGCGGGACGAGATTTCGCTCAGATTCGTCGTGCGTAAAGGTTTCCTCACAATGTGTTCCTTCACCGTAAGAGCGTCGGATAACGTACATATATTTTCGAAAATTCGAAAATACATTGGTACGTGTCGGGATTTGAACCTCAGCCCTCCCGGTAGGAAGGCGACAGTCCACACCACTGAGCCACCGACGCTCTTACATCGGAAATTTTTCGCTTGATGTAGAAATATCAAGCGAAAAATGTCCGAGCCCCATGACGCATATATATATATATATATATATATATCTCCACTGACATTTACACAGGGCCATCTATTCCCAAGTTAAGCGTGAAGCCTGTATTATGGGTACTAAACAACGGATAAACATACTTATATTATTTTTTAAAAATATACATAGAAAACACTCAGACCATTACAAACAGACATGTTTATGCACACAAATGTTTGTACTGCCCGGGGGAACCCGGAACCTTTGTTGCAGTCGACATCTCAACCGCAACACCAAATGCGTCAAATAACTATATATAAGTGTCAAGCGGCTCGATCATTTTTCGGTCGATATTTCATCACCCTATACGGGTAGGCACGTGCCCCTCGGTGGGGACGTTTAATGAGCTGATGATGATGATGATGATTTCTTCATGATTGTGCATCTTGTTAGTTAATTGTTTATCTAAGGGTGATGAAGTTAACTTTCACACCAGGTGGAGAGAACCAAAGATAGGCCGCTAGTGAACGGCACTTTGGGCACCAAACAGGCCGTGGCGTTCCTCGGCCTCCAGCTGAGTCTGGCGTTAGGTGTTCTGTTGCAGCTGAACTGCTACAGTGTCGTGTTGGGCGCGAGCAGTATGCGTGAGTTCAATATTATTGTATTACACAATAAATATTATATTATATTTGTAACCATATTTATTCATATTATTTGCCCGCGTGGACGACTAAGGCCTAATCACCCTATACGGGTAGGCTCGTGCCCCTCGGTGGGGACGTTTAATGAGTTGATGATGATGTAACCATATAAATGGTTGCTACTGTATTTTTTATATGGTTGGTACTGTATCCACATGAACTAAGATAGTCATTTCATCATCATCAGCTCCTTAAACATCCCCACCGAGGGGCACGAGCCTACCCGTATAGGGTGATTAGGCCTTAGTCGTCCACGCGGGCCCAGTGCGGGTTGGACGACTTCACACACAACCTTCGAATCTCTTCGCAGGCGTGCATGAAGGTTTCCTCACGATGTTTTCCTTCACCGTAAGAGCGTCGGATAACGGTAACGGTACATATATTTTTCGAAAATTCGAAAATACATTGGTACGTGTCGGGATTTGAACCTCAGCCCTCCCGGTAGGAAGGCGACAGTCCACACCACTGAGCCACCGACGCTACGCGAACGCGAACTAAGATAGTCATTTAAGTAAATTAATATTTTAACATTGCCATCTCAGTATATACTTGACTGTGTCATCTATGTACACAAAAATTTACATGTATTTTCGAAACAGTCAGATAATCATAGTTTGGAAACTTGCCGTTTCAAATCTCTAGTTGCATAAGGTCGGGAACTCATTTGTGGGATTAAGCATTAAAATATTTAATAAGCTACCACAAAATGTAATTGATTTACCCCTGCATAAGTTTAAGTCTCATGTAAAGTCGATTTTAATAAAAAAAGGTTACTATAAAATTGAAGATTATATAAATGATAAAAAGTCATGGACATTTTGATCTCCTTTTTTTATCATCTATTTAGATTTTTATTATACTTAACTACTCCATAAGTGTTCTGCAAGGACCTAAACTGAATCAACACTTCTCATTTCATTTTCATTCATTCATTTTCATTTCATTTCATAAAACTTTGGGAATGTTGTATGGTGCGAGCACTGGTACCTTTTTCCATTTATTTTGGTAGCCTAGATCAGCGTTGTATTTAATATACTTTAACATTGCTGAGTTGGCTCCTGTTCAGGGTGAAGTAATTTATTTCATTTGTTAAAGATTTATGTATAATAAAATAAATACTACAACTAAAACCTTAAATTAATATATAACTAAAATATTAAAAAAAATATATAATAACTAAAAAAATAATTAAAAGAACCCCCTTTGGTAAATAAAACATAAAAAAGCATAGTATTGATTAATTATTATTATTATTTGTTAATATCTAGTAAGCATAAAAATAATAAATAAATATCCACTGACATTCACACAGCGCCATTTAGCCCCAAGTTAGCGTGAAGCCTGTATTATGAGTACTAAACAACGGATAATCATACGTATATACATTTTTTTATAAATACATGCATATTATACATAGAAAACACCCAGACCATTACAAACAGACATGTTCATGCACACAAATGTTTGTACTGCCCGGGGTTCGAACCCGGAACCCTTGGTGTTGCAGTCGACCTCTCAACCGCAACACCAAATGGGTCGTTAAATTAATTGTTTAAGTTAATTACGTACTTTCTGTGTTTGGAACCGCTGAATAAAAATATTATTTATTTACTTATTTCATCATCATCAGCTCATTAAACGTCCCCACCGAGGGGCACGAGCCTACCCGTATAGGGTGATTAGGCCTTAGTCGTCCACGCGGGCCCAGTGCGGGTTGGACGACTTCACACACAACCTTCGAATCTCTTCGCAGGCGTGCATGAACGTTTCCTCACGTTGTTTTCCTTCACCGTAAGAGCGTCGGATAACGTACATATATTTTTCGAAAATTCGAAAATACATTGGTACGTGTCGGGATTTGAACCTCAGCCCTCCCGGTAGGAAGGCGACAGTCCACACCACTGAGCCACCGACGCTCTATTTACTTATTTAATAATTAATAAATCTATTACATATAAATAAAATCGTAGTATCTGTTTGTATTATTGAAATAAGCATTTCTTTTTCATGCACATGAAATATATGCAGTACATACACCAAACAACATCTTTTTTAGAATTTTTGTCAGTCTGTTTGTTCTGGGTAATCTCTGGAACGACTGGACCGATTAGGACGGGACTCTTTTTTGGCAGGTAGCTGAAGTAATAAGAAAAATCATAGGATGCTTTTATTTTTTCCGGAAATACAGTGATGTTTTTCCGCGTGGCGGCTACTCGTCGCGTGAGCTTTTTTATGTTTTGTTATACTGCGTGAGAATATAATCTCATGACGCGGGTAATACCGCGAGGAACAACTTGTTAATTTATATATTTTCAATTTCAGTGTTCGTGGTAACCTACCCTTTAGCGAAGCGGTTTACAAACTACCCTCAAATATTCCTAGGGGCTACGTTTAATTGGGGTGCCCTTTTAGGGTACAGTGCCCTACAGGGGACCATAGACACAGGTGTGTGCGTGCCCCTCTACTTGGGCGCTTTGTCCTGGACCGTTGTCTATGACACGATTTATGCACATCAGGTAAGTTTCTGTCTTCTCTTTCTCTTATTATATTAAATCTCCTCCCTGACATTTTTTTTTACAAATTAGCTTTTCTTGACTTATAAAATGGTGTCTATGAAAATTTTATCTTCAATTAATAAATATCCACTGACATTCACAGATCGCCATCTAGCCCCAAGTCAAGCGTGAATCTTGTATGACGCGTACTAAACGTCTGATATTCATACAAATGTACATTTTTTTGTAAATACATACATATTATACTAAGAAAACACCCACACCATTACAAACAGACATGTTCATGCACACAAATGTTTGTATTGCCCGGGAATCGGACCCAAAACCCTTGGGTACACGTCTCAACCATAACAACAAATGGGTCGTCAAATATTACATAAATTACTTTACATGAAAATCAGTTTTACGAAAACAAAACAATAGGTGCAGGAATTGTCCTCATTAAGCACATTTGACGCCTGGAAGACTAAGCAGTATTTTTTGCGATCTGTCAAAGGCCTTTGACTGCGGCGATCGTGAAACTTTACTAATAAAGTTAAGACATTAACAAGTCAACATTACGGTGTATCAGATTGATTGCCTAGCGTAATTCGTAAGATCTTATTTAACGGATAGAACTCAAAAAGTTGTTAACGGTTCAAGTTGTTTAAGTGGCCCACTGTGTATGGGCGTGCCTCAGGGTTCTATCTTGGGTCCTCTACTGTTTCTTATATACATACACGATCTTCCTTTTCCGGGTTGTCCGCCGCACAGGTTTATAGCAATCGCGTCCACGCCACTGGTTCCGCCCACTGAATGGCATATCTTTGTTACCAGGACAAAGAGGACGACGCGCGTATAGGCATGAAGTCGACCGCCCTAACCTTCGGGGAGAACACGAAACCCCTGCTCGGTGTGTGCGTGTGTTTGGGCGGCGTGTCGCTGGCGAGTGCGGGCGCGGCGCTGGGCTGGCCGTACTGGGCCGCGCTCGCCGGGTACGCCACACACGCGCTGCGACAGGTCAATACATGACAAGAGATTATTTAGTGGTTGGAAGGGGTAAATAGTGTTTGGAAGGGGTAAAAGTGTTTGGAAGGGGTAAAATGGTGTTTGGAAGGGATAAAATAGATGGAAGTGGTAAAAAGTGTTTGGAAGGGGTAAAAAGTGTTTGGAAGAGATAAAATATTGTTTGGAAGGGGTAAAAAGTATTTGTAAGTGGTAAAACAATGTTTGTAAGGGGTTAAGTGTTTTGGAAGGGGTAATAGTGTCTGGAATAGATAAAATAGTGTCTGGAAGAGATAAAATAGTGTCTGGAAGAGGTAAATTGTGTCTAGAAGAGGTAAAAAGTGTCTAGAAATAATGAAAAGTGTCCGGAAAGGATTCAAAGTCAATGAAAGAGATAAAAAGTGCGCGGAAGCTATCAAAAGTGCGGGGAAGCGAAAAAAAGGGGTTTGGAAAAGATATAAAGTGTCTAGAAGGGGTAAAAAGTGTCTGGAAGAGATAAAAAGTATCTGGACGAGATAAAATAGTGTTTGAAAGTAATTAATTAATAGTGTCTAGTAGAGATAGAAAAGGTCTGGAAGAGATGTGTCCGGAAGAGATAAATAGTGTGTGAAAAGAGAAAAGTGTTTTGAAGGGATAAATAGTGTCTGGAAGAGATAAATAGTGTTTGAATGGGATAAATAGTGTATGGAAGAGATAAATAGTGTGTAAAAAGGTTAATTTGTGTTTGAAATGGATAAATAGTGTCTGGAAGAGATAAATAGTGTGTGAAAGAGATAAAAAGTGTCTGCAAGGAATGAATAGTGTCTAAAGAGAAAAAATTGATAGTGTTTATAACTGTCTCATCGAACACAAATTACTAGGAGATGCTGGCCGGGTACACGATGCATGCTGGAGGACTGTGTATATGTAGCGTAAAAAATAGATTAATAATGTGCTAAAATTATGGATAGTGTGTAAAATATATAGAAAGTGTGCTAAAGATATGAATAGTGAGCTAAAGATATGGAGTGTGCTTAAATAATTAAAGTGTGGTAAAGATATGAATAGTGCGTTTAAATAATTAATAGTGTGCTAAAGTTATGGATACACGTGTGTGAAAATATATTTATTTATCATTATTGAGAAATTATCCTCTATTGAAGGTTGTCAGGAAGAAATTGCTCTTTAGCGATAAGACCGCCTTATTTGTACTTTTTGTTCTGTCTATGTTTTCCCTTGTTATGTGTTTTATTTGCAATAAAAGCTTATTATTAATAGTGTCCTAAAGATATGGATAAAAATGTGTGTGTGAAAGAAATGGATTATGATTTGATTCATCCCGAAACACAAAAGTGCAAAACACTGGTATTTCCCGGAACGATATCTGGCACTGCGGTGGTACCTACCTAGACGACTCAGTACCGAGTCTACCGCCTAGTAAACATATGCAGAAGCTCTATATAGTGTAAAATTAATTGCATAACGTTTTTTTTTTCAGATATACACACTGGACATAAACAATCCGAATGACTGCGCTAAAAAGTTCAAATCTAACTCTATGGTAGGTCTAATTATATTACTAGGAATAATTGGAGGCGGTTATGAACAATATATGGAGAATCGAGAAAAGCATAGAGGCAAAGAGGATATGAGTGTTGTGAAAAGTTGCCTTTTTAGTTAGAACTTGGGTCTTGTCTATGGCTTAGGGCGAGTAGAGTCTGTTCTCTATGGATTTTGATTATGGAACCTATGTGTAAAGTTTTATATTTGGTGGCTTAAGCCAGTGAGTAAGTTAACTATTTTCATGTTTGAAATCCATAGACATGATGGTTGAAGTATATTGTCTATGACTTTGGGTCCATTCACTATGGATTTTGTTATGTTGTTTTAAAATGGCCAATGTTTCTGAATAATTTATTTATTAATACTTATTTGGTGTCTATAAGTAAGTTAGTTTATTCCAATCCAATATTAACTAGAAACTAGTAAAAGTATGAACTATGTCACTGTTAATTTGTGAATTCTATAATATTTTAAACAGACCAAGTCTGTGATTTAATATTATTATGTACAAAATAAGCGTCGGTGGCTCATTGGCGTTGCCTTTCGATCTGGAGGGTGCAGGTTCAAATCCCGCCACGTACCAATGTACTTTCGAAATTATATGAACGTTATCCGACGCTCTTACGGTGAAGGAAAACATCGTGAGGAAACCTGCGCACGCCTGCGAAGAGATTCAAAGGTTGTGCGTGAAGTCGAATCTGCACTGGGCCCGCGTGGATTAAGACCTATACACCCGCGTACAGGTAGGCTCCTGCCCTAGGTGGGGACGTATAATGAGCTGATGATGATGATAGGATTACAGACTGTTGCCATGGTTCCTTACTAGCCAAAATGAGTCAAATATATATGCCATCGGCAGTGGCGTGCACAGATAATATAAGTAGGGTAGAGTAGAGTGAGTGACACTTATTAGAAAACAAAAAATTACTTACATTTTTGTCAAATTAAGTGCTCTTGTTGACAGCAGATCACCTATGGTGTCAAATCTGTAGAGGAATATGGGCGAATAAGTGGGAATCATTTAATATGTTGTCTGGCTGCACAGGGTATGCATTGCTTATTTGCATATATAGAGTGCACACCACTGGCCATCGGGTCCTCATACATCGGAAAGTGCAATAAAGATGGGAAAATATGGATTTATACAATCTTTTTACACCATATGGTACGACATATGTAATATATGACGTTCGGCTACTACACCAAGGGTTCCGGGTTCGATGCCCGGGCAGTACAAACATTTGTGTGCATGAACATGTCTGTGTTGTTCTCGGTGTTTTAATGTATACATATGTTTATCCGTTGTTTAGTACCCATATTACGGGCTAATGCTTAGTTTGGGGCTAGATGGCGCTGTGTGAATGTCAGTGGATATGTAATATTATTATAAATACTTATTTGGGTATTAGTGTGATAAATAATAGGTATAAAATACTATGGCCGTTGTATCAAGTACATTTGTCATGTGACTTTTTGGTTAGCGGGAAATTTGCCTCAAAATATAATTTTATTAGTTTTTATTAAAAACATTTTACTTCATATTTTATATGTTTTTGTAATTAAATAAAATGAAATACTAAAGATTTCTGAAATTTTAATAAAGTGTTATTAACTAGGGTTCTCAACAATATATTGTCAAAATAAATTTAATAAAGTCAAAATCCATTTGTTCAGTTTCGGCTAACGTTACGCACTTATGAACGTCACTTACGAAAAACACAAAAAAATGCATTATAGTACATTTAATGTACTAAAGTAAAGCTAAAATTTATATTGTGTGATTGACAAAAACATATTCATTTCAAATTACAAAATAAAACACATTGTAAATGACACTGTAAATTTGTAAATTTCGTGTTTAAAATACGACAAATTAAATCACAAACTCTATCACAAACTAACGCCCTCTGATACTCAATCCTATAGAGGCCGGTCAAACATTACGTAGTGCAATTTATGAAGATGAAATCTTTAAAAAATTGCGCTTTGTATTAGAAATAAATAATTGTTACAGAATTGGGTAGATTATAAAATGACGAAATTTATAATTTTACAGTGGCATCAAACAAAAAGCATGTAAATAATGTCAGCAAGTTTGACTTTGCTTCTAGGTTTTTAATTAATTATTTTTAAATGTAACTCCCAATGCTGTGAATGCCGCCATTTAATTTTTAAATATATTTTTTCCTACAAATAGGTACATTTTAAGTTAACTAATTTCCCACCATAGGCTTTTTGGAATGCCTTTATTTTGGACTAAAAGGTTAGGACTTAGTTCAGTACGTATTTCGTATATTAAAATCCGGATTTTCTTACGTAGAAAATAGATAAGTAATTTCTTATTAGATTAAAATGACTATTTTTCCATAATGTAGATTTAATATACGGGTTTTACAGCGAGTTTCTTATGTTGATTAAATCCGGATTTAACTGTTTATTATGTAGATTCAAATCCGGATTTAACTGTTTATTATGTAGATTCAAATCCGGATTTAACTAAAGTGTTTTTAATGTAAATTTAAATCCGGATTTAACCAATTCCCTGCTGAAAGGCCGGCAACGCATTTCAGTGCCCTCTGGTGTTGCAAATGTACATGGGCGGCGGTATTAACCATCAGATGAGCCGTTTGCTCGTTTGCCTGCTATAGCATAAAAAAAAAGTATTTATAGTTCAAATTGAATCCGTATAATATTAAATATTTGTAATGTAAATTGAAATTCAGATTTTACTTGGTGATTCTTATAGTAGCTCGAGATTACAATAATACTACCTCGTAATAATATTACCTCGTCATTTCTGGTACAAGAATGCTTCTTCTTAACCTGTCGAAGGCAATCACCCATTCAATTTTTTAGTGTTTTTAGCGGCCCAGAAAGCAGCCACAGTGACAGCATTATCCGATGCTGTCATCAGTTCCTCTCGCGTGCAGCTGCTAGGGTACGATATCAGATAGGCCATCGTTTGTTGTGTCATCACATCATCATCATCATCATCATCAGCTCATTAAACGTCCCCACCGAGGGGCACGAGCCTACCCGTATAGAGTGATTAGGCCTTTGTCGTCCACGCGGCCCAGTGCGGATTGGACGACTTCACACACAACCTTCTCTCTTCGCAGGCGTGCATGAGGTTCCTCACGTTTTCCTTCACCGTAAGAGCGTCGGATAACGTACATATATTTTTCGAAAATTCGAAAATACATTGGTACGTGTCGGGATTTGAACCTCGCCTCGCCTCGCCAGTGGTGTGGACTGTCGCCTCGGTAAGAAGGCGACAGTCCACACCACTGAGCCACCGACGTTTGTTGTGTATTCTCCATCAATGCCGCACTGCGCCCGACACCCGAGACATCAGATGTTAGGTCACTTATACTCAGTAATCTTACTAGCTAGAATCAATGATGTAAAAAAGTAAAGATTCGTGATTAGCTAACAAAACAATCGAAAAAAGTGTTCCGAATGCAGCGACAGCCTATGTGTGCTGTATTTCCAATGAGCGTACGTTTACCTAAACAAAATCCTACAAACTGTACTCTCTTTGGCGGTTCGGTTTTGAGGCAAGGATGGCCTTTACATATACGGAATATCGTCCCGAAACATAAAAGTGCATAATACTCCTGTTTCACGGGTTGATATCTGGCTGCGGTGGTACCTACCTAGACGGCTCAGTACCGAGTCTACCACCTAGTTAAGTACCAAGAGGCTGTTCGGCAGGGTGCACCACGGGCCGGTGAGGTTGGCTTAAACACGAAACAAGTGTACTAGGAGTCCATAAACTACCAAGAGGCTGTTCGGCAGGATGCACCACGGGCCGGTAAGGTTGGCTTAAACCCGACACGAGTGTACTAGGAGTCCATAAACTACCAAGAGGCTGTTCGGCAGGATTCACCACGATGTGGTGAGGTTGGCTTAAACTCGAAACGAGTGTACTAGGAGTCCATAAACTACGAAGAGACTGTTCGGCAGGATGCACCACGGGCCGGTGAGGTTGGCTTAAACCCGACACGAGTGTACTAGGAGTCCATAAACTACCAAGAGGCTGTTCGGCAGGATTCACCACGATGTGGTGAGGTTGGCTTAAACACGAAACGAGTGTACTAGGAGTCCATAAACTACGAAGAGACTGTTCGGCAGGATGCACCACGGGCCGGTGAGGTTGGCTGAAACCCTAAATAATTTTACCCCATAATATCCTCTAGTTTATTAATTTTAATAGGTATAACATAACCTCAAAAGCATGTTTGTGCTAGATAACCAAAAAATTGTATTTAGTTAGTTTTAATGTTAAAAAAATAAACTTTTTTTTCTTGCCCTTGCGTGTTTTATTCCTTCACCTACACATTCATCATCATCAGCTCATTAAACGTCCCCACCGAGGGGCACGAGCTTACCGTATAGGGTGATTAGGCCTTAGTCGACCACGCGGGCCCAGTGAGGGTTGGACGACTTCATGCACAACCTTTGAATCTCTTCGTAGGCGTCAACAGGTTTCCTCACGATGTTTCCCTCCACCGTAAGAGCGTTGGATAAACGTACATATAATTTAAAAAAAACATTGGTACTTGGCGGGATTTGAACCTGCACCATCCATATCGTAAGGCAATAGTTCACACCACCGCCGCTATGGCTTATTATTATGAAACTAATCTCACATATTAACAATAGCGTATCTCTTCAACCTGCAGTCCACTGCTGGACATAGGTCTCCCCCATTTAGCGCCAGATATCCCGGTCTTCCGCTTTCCTCATCCAGCCTCCACCAGACCGGAGGGCGTCCTACGCTACGCTTGCCGAGCCCCGGTCTCCACTCCAGCACTCGTCTGCTCCAACGGCCCGAGGTTCTGCGACATACGTGACAAGCCCACTGACACTTCAACTTGCCGATGCATGTAGTAAAAGACAGTTATCTCAATATTTGACTGTAATTTCAATATAAAATTCTTTCTCTGTTCGTGCAGTCAGACTGTGGAATTCTCTGCCTTCTACAATTCGCGATAGTGCAAGTGTCTCCTTGTTTAAGAGACGAGTTAAAGACTTCTATCTTTCTTCTATTTAAATTTATGTATATTGTCATATTTTTTACATGTAAATTTATCATTTATTTATATGTCTATATGAATTAAAATAATTTAGGGTGCTTATATAGTTTTATTATAAGTTATGTATTTATCCGTAATCATATATATATATTTCATATGTGTATTTTTATTTTATTTGTACACACTTGCCTACTTTTCTTACTTTGTTCCTTTTGTTTTGGCCAGCTGGAAAAATTTCATTGTGAAAAAAGCTGTGCCATTGTACGTACTTTTCCATGTTTATTGTGTTTTGTCTTTTCTGTGTGTGCATAAATTGTTAAATAAATAAATAAAATATCCACTGACTTATATGTATACTTTTATGTAATTAATACAATTATTTATTATAATTAAAAAGGTAAATACTAAATGAAATATAAAATATATTATGTAACAAAATCGAAAAGTTCGTCTGACCGAGCAAATCCCAAAACACTGGCAGCATTCCCGCGCTGAATAGCAATGCTTATTCTGTGACCAAGAAGCTGCCGCTCTGGAGTCCCTGTAGCCTCAGTCAAACGAACTGACAGATCTTTTAGAAATAATTTGGCCTCGTTTGCCCAAGGACCCATGGTCTCAATCGCTACCGGCACAAAAATATATTTGTTACCGATATCCTTATATTTTCGGAATTTAGAATTTTACAATATTACAAACAGACACACCAATTTTTTATATATATATGTATATATATATTTAGATAGCCGTTATCTACTATATAAAAATAAGTCGGGTTTTCCTTCCTGACGCTTCAACTCCAGAACGCACGAACCGATTTCCACGGTTTTGCATTCGTTGGAAAGGTCTCGGGCTCCGTGAGGTTTATAGCAAATAAAATTCAGGAAAACTTTCAACAGAAAAGCGGGAAAATTTTTTTTCACATACAGCGACATCTCTGATACACAGCATGTACTACAAACCAATATTTTAAGTAGATGGCATCTTTTGATCACCAACGAAATGTTACATAAAACTGAGTCAGCCAGCCCTGGAGACCAACATGCTGAACTTAGCCGGATCAGAACACTCGTGGTGGGCAGTCCCTGTGATGGACGCCCTCCACGCCTTCCAGGCCGCGTACTCGGCTGGACAAGATGTCCGCCAGGCGCTAGGCGCAATGGTGCCGCAGCTGATGCTGCTGGTGGCATCGCTGACGGCCCAACACCAATGATTTAAAAAATAACACCCTGTTAACAAAAGAAGTGTGGGAAAAAAAAAAAATCCCTACACCACCAAAACTAAAAGACGTGCACCCACAGGGGGGTGCACCAGTCCATATACGTATAATAAGTATGTAAGTATAGTGTGTATCATAAGTATTTACGTATTTATTATAATCCCTCCCCTATTATATATAAGTATATATAAGCTGAGAAATATATCCCATGCGCCGTCCCCCGTACTAGATTACGCAGCCGCCCGCTCGCAGGTCGCTCACTGGGCCTCAGGGGTCTCACCCGGTGGGCTTGACCGCGCCGAGGGCGGCTAGGCGTCGTCGTGCGGAGAGTGGGAGATGCATTTCCCCATATATAGAACCAGTTGGAAAATTCACCGTGGGGACCACAGATCTCCCAATACAGGAGATGGGGCAAGCCGCGTTTAAAGTGCGACAACTGTAAGCTCAACGAGCATACACTGGCTACCAGTTTTCGCTCTGTGAGACGAGTCAAGACGCACGAATATTAGAAGAAATTACCGTTTTTTTCCAAAATGCCATCCTGTGCAATTGTAACATACCATCATCGCAATGAATCAGTAAATTTACCAAGAAATATAATAACTTTTCACAGGTAAGAACCGAAAAGAAATTGCGACACTGCGACTGCCTATAAACTTGGCGGCTTGTCCAGTCTAATGTATATTCTGATGTCTGTGGTGGGGACAGAGCGCTCCGTGAGAAGCCGCCCGGGTAAGAGGCTACCGCCTGACACCCGCATCCTCACGCCAGAGTGAGATGACCCCAGAGAGAGAGAGAGAGAAGCCACCTGGTGGCGAAACGGAGTTCGCTGGGTTTGCTAGTGTTTATTAAATAATATGATATCAGCTGTTACAATATTTATAGAAATGTTGAACTAAGTTATAACCACCTTTGAAGGTTACTTAAGTATTTAATTACTCGGAATTTATTATACATTTATGTAAATAATGAAGAGGGCGGTGGCTCAATGGTGTGGATTGTTGAACTATTACCGGGAGGGCTGAGGTTCAAATCCCACCCCGTAACTATGTTTTATCGAAATTATATGTACGTTATCCGGGGAAGGAAAATATCGTAAGGAAACCTGCGAAGAGATTCAAAGGTTGTGTGTGAAGTCAGACAATCCGTACTTGGCCCGCGTGGACGACTAAGGCCTACAAAACACCCTTATGGGTAGGCCCGTGCCCCTCGGTGGGGACGTTCAATGAGTTGCTGATGATGATGTAAATAATATCTATTTATTTCTTTGGTCGCATCATCACTTACCATCAGGTGAGATGGCGGTCAAATGTCTGCCTATAGATAATAAAAAAAACTGTTTAGTTAAGGCGAACTATATAAAATATAAGATTACTGTATGGTCCAAGAGTCGTGGGTTCGGATCCAAAAAGGAGATCGCAAAGTAAAACTCTGTGCCATTTCTCCCAGTTTGGTTAGAACATAATATGATAAATATCCACTGACATTCGCACAGCGCCATCTAGCCCCACTTACTTTAGTGGTCGAACTTTGCAAATTGTGAAAGCACTTCTACATAATGATATTCTGTATATATAAAGGTAGATACGCCACCCGTGGCTCAAAACAAACCGCCGAAGAGAGTACAGTTGTAGGCACTTGGTTTAGGTAAATGTACGCTCATTCGAAATATGTGTGTGTGTGTGCTATCGCTGCATTCGGAACACTTATTTCGATTGTTTTGTGAGCATATCACGAATCTATACTTTTTACATCATTGCTTCTACCTACAATTATAATTGTTAAGTTGCATAAGATTGTTATATTGTGTATATTTTAAGTCAATAAAGTTATATTATTATTTATAGAAACACCCAGACCAATACAAATATGTATGTTCATGCACACAAATGTTTGTACTGCCTTGGGATAAATATATCTCTTAGATATAAGATCAGGAACGATTTAATCCGTAAGAGAACTAAAGTGACCGACATAGCCCGCCGGATCAGCAAGTTGAAGTGGCAGTGGGCTGGTCACGTATGTCGCAGAACCGATGGCCGATACAGACGAGTTCTGGAGTGGAGACCGGGGCTCGGCAAGCGTAGCGTAGGACGCCCTCCGGCCCGATGGACCGGCGACTTGCGAAAAGTCACTGGTGGAGGCTGGATGAGAAAAGCGGAGGACCGGGATATCTGGCGCAAAATGGAGGAGACCTATGTCCAGTGGACTGCGATACGTTGAACAGAGGATGATGATGATAGATGGAAACACATTGGTACGTGGCGAGATTCGATCCTGCGCCCTCCCGGTCCACACCATTGAGCCACCCACGCTTCTAGGAGCGTCGGTACTATACTGTCAATATTAAAATTACAGACAGAAACTCCAATTTTATTTGTATATATGTATAATATTAATAGTTATAATAAATATACCAATTTAAATTATATGGATCAATGTAAAATAATATTTGTGTTTATGTGCTGTCCAATTGAATTTATTGTATTGAATTGTTGTTGGATATCATCATCATCAGCTCATTAAACGTCCCCACCGAGGGGCACGAGCCTACCCGTATAGGGTGATTAGGCCTTAGTCGTCCACGCGGGCCCAGTGCGGGTTGGTCGACTTCACACACAACCTTCGAATCTCTTCGCAGGCGTGCATAAAGGTTTTCTCAAGATGTTTTCCTTCACCGTAAGAGCGTCGGATAACGTAAATATATTTTCGAAATTTCGAAAACATTGGTACGTGTCGGGATTTCAACCTCAGCCCTCCCGGTAGGAAGGCGACAGTCCACACCGTTGAGCCACCGACGCTCAATGTTGTTGGATATATATTTTTGTATTGTAATTTCAAACACAATGAACATTGTATTTGAAATTTATTGAATAAATAAATGAAAAGGAAGGGTTTGTTTAAAAGTCACGAATAAAGAAGCAAAAAATATATATTTCCATATATTACAGACTAACAATTCTTTCATTGCGATATCTATGTATTTAGCGGACGACCATAGGATACAACGAACAGAGGGAACACACTCTTAAATTTATTAAAACGTAATGAGATTATGTGAAAACTAATACAATTAAATTTACAACTTTTTCTATTGATTTAATTGATTTTTAATCTTTAACAAAGCTAATTCCAATATACATTTGAATATACAAACTATATTTATATGTTATACATACATATCTATAACACATCAATAGGCACATTTTTTAGTGCAACATTAATAAGGGAACCGGGACAGCTCCCATCTTTACATCCGCCCCCGCCTCCACCTCCGCTCCACCCCGCCTCCGCCTTCACCACCGCCACGTTTCCGTCCCACTTCGCCTCCGCCCCGCTTCCGCATCACAATTTCCGCCTCCTATATAATTTTAATGTACATTTTTATATTACATATTATATGGATAGTAGTTTGTAAAAAAGAATCACAGCGTTCGGCTGCGTGAATCCTGCAGGAAACATCACTTTATGCCATTTTTCTTGGTTAAGGCATTGCATGGTGAATCACCTATCTATCTATTCAACCTATCGCAGTCCACTGCTTGACATAGGTCTCCCCCCTTTTTGCGCCAGATATCCCGGTCCTCCGCTTCCCTTAACCAGCCTCCACCAGCGACCGCCCGCAAGTCGTCGGTCCATCGGTTCTGCGATATACGTGACCAGCCCACTGCCACTTCAACTTGCTGATCTGACGGGCTATGTCGGTAACTTTATTTCTCTTACGGATTAAATCATTTGTGATCTTATCCCTAAGACCCCGAGCATAGCTCGCTCCATTGCGCGTTGAGTGACTTTGACAGTGTCCATGTCTCAGCTGCGTATTTTACTACGGGTAGGACGCATTGCTCAAATTGTTCAAAAAGAAAGATGGTCCCCCTGAGGGGCACGAGCCTACCGGTAACCACGTATAGGCCTAAGTCGTCCACGCGGGCCCAGTGCGGATTGGCCTACTTCAACAACCGTTGAATCTCCTCGCAGGCGTGCGCGGGTTTCCTCACGATGTTTTCCTTCACCGTAAGAGCGTCGGATAAATGTACATATAATTTCCAAATTACATTGGTACGTGGCGGGATTTGAACCAGCGCCCTCCCGATCGGAAGGCAACAGTCAACACCACTGAGCCACCGACGCTCTCACAGACAAAATCATGTCAATTGATCTCTCCGTTTTGAAAATACATGGACAAAGAAACGAACACATCTTTGACATTCATAATATTAGTATGGATGTTATTTGACGTACCTAGTCCTAGCAATGAACCTAGGATTGGAGCCGGCTTGCATAGTCCCCAACTGATCTGCAATTAAAGTTAATATATGATATAAATAAATACCCACTGACATACACACACCGCCATCTAGCCCCTAACTAAGCATTAACCTGTAAGATGGGTACGACACAACGATTAAAATACTTTTTTAAAAATATAGGTAAATAAAAAAATAGAAAAACCCACCACCACCACAAAAATAAATAGAAATAATTATAGACTTTAATAAGAATAGTAGTCAAGGTGCGAAATTAGTATAAATAGGTACTAAACAGATGCAAACATATTATATAGACTTTATTTTATTTATTAGGTTATGAAATTAATAATAATTAATTATTTGTTTATCTTAAATAAATATATATTAGTTTTTAAATTTATATATTATTTTTTATTTTATTTGTTATAATTTAAGAAAAAAAAACATTGAAATACAGATTAAAAATATTATTTTAAAAAAGTATAGATGAAAAAGGTATAAAAATTAATTATTTCTACTTTTACTCACCAGACCCAACAAAATGAGAATCTTGAGTTTTCCCGTCGCCATTTCGCTTATTTTTTGCAGTAAACTAAATTGTCTACTCGCAATGTAGATTGGCAATGGTTCTATCGATGCGTTATCTATTTATACTAGAACTCAATAATTAAGCTACAGTCCAATATTTGTCCAAGTGAATTTCAATTATTTTAGTACAAAAGTATATTTCCTATTGTTTTTTAAGTACAACACATTGTGAATTGTACAAATATTTATAAACAAGCGCAGCTTTGTATATATCCTTGTGAATGCACATTTTTAAATATGTCACAGTATTATGAATAATAGATTAAAGTACTAAATGCCTGGGACTTTATATGTACGTGTGTGGCAGCACAATAATATGTAAATAATATCCACTGACATTCACACAGCGCCATCTAGCCCCAAGTTAAGCGTGAAGCCATAATACAGGCTTACTATAATACAGGATACTAAACAACGGATAAACATACTTTTTGTAAATATGTACATGCATATTATACATAATACCACATGGGTATACAATAGTAGACAAAGATGTTTCTTCCGCTTCCTCAAAATCCGAAAATAATATTTTTAGTAACTTTACCGTTACCGCATCCTGATATTACCTAAATGAAAATGAAAAAACCTTCGTCCACGCGGGCCCAGTGCGGATTGGCTGACTTCACGCACAACCTTTGAATCTCGTCGCAGGCGTGCGCAGGTTTCCTCACGATGTTTTTCTTCACCATAGGAGCTTCGGATAAACGTACATAGGTATAATTCAGAAAATTTGAAAATAGGTACATTGTTACGTGGCTGGATTTGAACCTGGGACCTCCGGATCGGAAGGCAACAGTCCACACCAATGAGCCACCGCTGGGGATCGAAACCCGGTGTAATAGCCGACGTCTCAACCATTACACCAGATGGGTCGAATTTTGTAAACTTATTTTTATGTATTAAATTAAAAAGTATGTTTGTTCAAAGTCAAAGTCAAATCCATTTAATCAAATTAGGCTTACAAAATCACGTGAACGCAAAAAAATACACAAAAATACATTAAAAAACAATTAAAATACTAAACAAAAAATAAAACACTTGATGCTTGAAAAAAAACGCTTCAGTGGTTTGGCCTGTTGAGAAAGAAGCACCCAAGGAAACTCAACAGTGCGGCCTTTTTTTAAACAATTACATTATGTCAAAATATGTTATAAACACTGAAACAGCTGAGCAGTTTAAGACCACATAAATATTCGTCAATAGTGTAGTACTCTTTTTTAGAAAGGTGATATTTGAATCTAACTTTAAACATGTGAAATGGCAGCTCTATAATATTTTGCGGTATATTATTGAAAAACTTTATACATCTTCCTATAAAACATTACTTTTTTTTATGTAGTCTTAAGTCCGAAACAGCAAGTTCGTTGCTTTTATACCCATAGTACAAATGTGGTTAACATAATCTCACTTTAAGCTTTTACAGCAACATGGTAGGTTAACGTTCCGCATTAAAATTTAACAAAGCGGTTCCTTCAATGTTTAGGTTCTTTTTAATTTATAAAACAGATGTATGAAGAATAATCGGTACATACAACTATTGTTCGTATCAATACTAAGGGTTATTAATAACACGAGGCTTATTATTTGAACGACATCTACATAGTTGTACCACTATTTCATAATAATAAATTTGTAGTATGTCCCTCAGTAAATAACAATTAGTATTAACGACCCATCTGGTATGGTTGAGACGTCGACACCAAGGGTTCCGATCCCCGGGCTGTACAAACATTTTTGTGTATGAAATGTCTGTTCGTATTGTTCTGGGTGTGTTCTATGTATATGTATGTTTTACAAAAAGTATTTTAACCTTTGCTTAGTACCCATGTTACACGCTAATAATGTTTAGTTGGGGGCTAGATGGCGCCGTGTGAATGTTAGTTGATTTTTTTTCTTTTTATATATTACGTTACTTGATAATGCAACCATTCATGATCGAGTACAACTCCCAATTGACCGCTTATGTTTTGTAGTAAACAAGACGACCCATCCGTTCACCTAATGGTAAATAATTGAAAGAAAGGAAACAAATGTAATATTTTTTTTTATGTTATAAGTGTACAGGACGGTCTGGACGCTCACCGGATGGTAAGTGATACGCCAGACCATGACAGAGCGGCATTAAAGGAGACCAACAACTGATAGACAGTTATTATCCTCCATCAATGCCGCACTGCGCCCGACACCCGAGACAACAGATGTCAGGTCTCTTATACCCGGTAATTTTACTAGCTACAGTGCCCTCATCCCGTAACACAAAAGTGCATAACACTCCTGTTTCCCGGGATGATATCTGGCACTGCGGTGGTACCTACCTAGACGTCTCAGTATCGAGTCTACCGCCTAGTAACAAAGTAGTGTAGTAAGACAGTTTATTTACTACATTACATTATTCGGTAACTAAAAAATATTACACCCTAAACACTTAAAAATAAATAATTAAAACTAAAAAATATAATTAAAAGAAGTCCCTTTCGGCAAAGTTCCGAAAATACTGGCAGCGTTACCCCTTTGTATTGCCAGACTGATTCTTTGTCCAAGGTAGCTGCCAGATCTTCGGTCACCATTTGACGTCGACTAACCTTTTGGAAATTTCTTTGAAAAGCCTCAAAGCACTAGGACCCCACGGACCAAGGGTCTCGACACCGAACGGAACAAAATCATATTCGGAGCCCAGACCCCTGTATTTGCATGCTTTGGCTTTTTCAGCCGCTTCACAAGCCGCACCAGCTCTGTTGTTGTGTAGTAAGTAGTTCAATTATGTAAATGTAACTCTGTCTGCTGCAGAAGATGTCAGTGTATCATGCAACGGCGGGTCCAGGCGAAGGGTCATGGGGATCATGACCAAAGCTCTTTTTAAGTATGTACTATAATAACGTACATTAACAAAATACCTTATACATTCTTAACTTGACTACTACTATGTGAACCCCTCCTGGCGCCTAACCTGGATCCGCCCTTGGTATCATGATATGTACACTGTTTATAGATTGCTGTCTAGATTTAATAATAATAATAGATTGTCTAAGTCATGGAAGACAGCTTCAGTGCAGCCGATACCTAAAAAGGTGACCGTTCGGATCCGTCCAATTATAGGCCGATAGCAATAACCTCCTTGCTCTCCAAAATCATGGAATCTATCATTAATTGCCAACTCCTGCGTTATCTAGAGGATCACCAGCTTTTAAGTGACCGACAATACGGGTTCCGTAGGGGTCGCTCTGCTGGAGATCTTCTGACGTACTTGACGCATAGATGGGCCATGGCTTTGGAGAGCAGGGGGGAAGCGCTTGCTGCAAGTTTGGACGTGGCGAAAGCCTTTGATAGGGTATGGCATAAAGCACTCGTCTCTAAGCTGTCTTCCTATGGACTTTCTGAGACTTTATGCAAATGGGTTACCAGCTTCCTATCAGATCGATGCATCAGAGTCGTTGTCGACGGTGCATGCTCGGTCTCTAAATCTGTGGACGCTGGTGTCCCGCAAGGCTGTGTGCTATCGCCTACGCTATTTCTCTTGCATATTAATGATATGCTACTGATAAGTGGCATTCATTGCTATGCAGATGATAGTACGGTGATGCCTTATATACCGGTCGTGCAAATCTTTCTCAGGAAGACGTCATTGATTGCCGAAATCAACTTGTGTCTAAGGTCGAGAGTTCTCTTAACCGGGTCTCCGATTGGGTCGTCAGAACTTGGTTCAGTTTAACCCCCTTAAGACACAAGTTTGCGCGTTTACCGCCAAAAAAACGCCATTTGTCGTATCGCCTAAATTCCAAGATACTCCCCTATCACCTGCAGCCAGTATTGGAATTCTCGGTGTTGACATTTCGAGCAGTGTCCAGTTCCGCGGTCATTTGGATGATAAAGCCAGACTGGCCTCTAAGAAGCTTGGTATAATCAACAGGTCGAAGCGATATTTCATGTCGGGCCATCGTTTGCAACTTTATAAGGCGCAAATACGTCCCCACATGGAATATTGCTCCCACCTTTGGGCAGGTGCGCCTCATTACCAGCTTCTTCCATTTGACCGCATTCAAAGACGCGCTGCTCGGATCGTCAACGATCCGGTTATTTCCGATCGGCTCGATGCTTTAGGTTTGCGTAGAGATGTGGCCTCGCTCTGCATCTTCTACCGCGTATATCATGGGGAGTGTTCTGAGGAATTATTCGAACTCGTTCCGGCTGCTACATTTCACCACCGCACTTCGAGGCAAAACTCAAAATTTCATCCTCACCACCTAGATGAATGGAAGTCCTCGACAGTGCGTTTTTGTCGTAATTTCTTGCCACGAACGACGAAATTGTGGAATCAGTTGCTGCCGGAGATATTTCCTGAGCGATACGACCCGGCGACCTTCAAAAAAAGAGCGTATTCCCTGCTGAAAGGCCGGCAACGCATTTCAGTGCCCTCTGGTATTGCAAATGTACATGGGCGGCGGTGACATTTACCATCAGATGAGCCGTTTGCTCGTTTGCCTGTTATAGTATAAAAAAAAATATATATATATTTTTCTTATATGTTTGTATGACAGTATTCTGTCTGTGTGCCAAAGTTAAATAAATATTTGTCTTATACTTCAAGAAATTGTGGTCGTATCCCACGAGCAGCCGCAATGTGAGAGTAAGGACATTGCAGACTCGATCAGCTGATTGCCGAAATGATGATTCCGTGCGTTCGTTGTCACGTGAAGCCGTCGGTGGCGCTACAACCTTACGATGGTAGTCGTTTACACACACCAGCGAGCGTCGGGTGGCTCAATGGTTGACTGTCCGCCCTCCTACCGGAGGGCTGAGTTTCAAATCCTGCCACGTACCAATGCGTTTTCGAATTTTCGAAAAAGATATGTACGTTATCCGACGCTCTTACGGCGAAGGAAAACATCGTGAGGAAACCTGATAGGGGGTTTCTGTTTAATGAGATGATGATGATAATTGGAACGTTGCGTGAATGTGTTTTGCTGAAGCCACACTAACGTCGAACGGCCATTAAAATTTTAAAACTTTAAAATTATCGCTTTTTTTTTTCGGAATGACTTATTGCTGTTGGCCGCAGGTGGCCTTCACAGCTTCACCGGGTAATTGGCGAGCGCAGATGGCTCTCAGCCCAAAAATTTATGCAACGGGCCTAAGGGTCCTGAGTGGGACGCGAACCTCGGCTTAGGGCGTTGCTGGGGGGAGAATTAGGTAACCTAGTATACATTTGGGGAGAAAAACGACCGGGCACGTGCCGGTATCGTGAATAGGGACTGGTCGAACCTACAGGGATTCGCGGCGAAGGCCCTCGCCGGCGGGGACGGAATCTCGGTCTTGATGTGTTTCGTGTAAAGTTATCGCGTTAAGTGGAGGCTACACCTGAAATTTACGCCTATTGACCAGAGGCAATTATAGCCATTGGAAATAATAATCCAGGTGGAACTAACAACAGTCCAAGCGGTAGGAACAATTACTATAATGGTAGTAAGCAAATGGCGGCAATCAAAAATGGCGGTAGAGTTATTTTTTTTGTTTTTTTTTGGAAAGGATTTTGTTGTTGGCCGCAGATGGCCTTGACGACGTCACGGATGACGCGGTAGAGGTCAAGATGGCGGGAATTATAACGGTTCTAAATGGCGGCGGAGCGCAGAATAGTTGTTGTGGGAGTGGAAAATGCCCCCTCACATCAAGAAATTGCAAAGGACTCGCTTGTAGTTAAAGGGTTCGGTGATATTTCTATCTTTTAAGGCGACATCAGTTATTGTATGTCAAGAAATACAAATATTAAGTTTATAAAGACTTTTACTAGGTGATAGACTCGATACTGAGTCGTCGAGTAGTACCACCGCAGTGCCAGATATCATCCCGTGAAACAGAGTGTTATGCACTTTTGTGTTTCGGGATGAGGGCACGTAGCTAGTCACATTACCGGGTATAAGAGCCTAACATCTGTTGTCTCGGGTGTCGGGCGCAGTGCGGCATTGATGGAAGATAATAACTGTCTATCAGTTGTTGGTCCCCTTTAATGTCGCTCTGTCATGGTCTGGCGTATCACTTACCATCATGTGAACGTCCAGACCGTCTTGTACACTTATAACATAAAAAAAAACTTGTTTCATTCGATATAATTGTGGCTTATGGTGTCGCCGAACTATCGATACATTGATGACTTCTGTGTTGATAGTGGACCTCGAAAATTATTAATACTATCTATAGTATAGGTGGATAGCTTGGATTAGCGCAATAGTATTGATGATACACTGCAGTACTATCAATCATCATCATCAGCTCATTAGACGTCCCCACCGAGGGACACGAGCCTACCCGTACGCGGGTGTATAGGCCTTAGTCGTCTACGCGGGCCCAGTGCGGATTGGCCGACTTCACAACCATTGAATCTCTTCGCAGGCGTGCGCAGGTTACCTCACGATGTTGCCTTCACCAAGAGCATCGGATAACGTACATATAAATTTGAAAATTCGAAAACACATTGATGCGTGGCAAGAATCGATCCTGCGCCCTCCCGGTAGGAACGCAACAGTCCACACCATTGAGCCACCGATGCTCCTACCACTATCAATATTAATATTACAGACAGAAACTCCAATTTTATTCATACATATATATGTATAGTATTAATAATTATAATAAATATACCAAATTAAAATTATATGGATCAATGTGAAATAATATTTGTGTTTATGTGCTGTCCAATTGAATTTATTGTATTGAATTGTTGTTGGGTATATACTTTTGTATTGTAATTTCAAACACAATGAACATAGTATTTGAAATTTATTGAATAAATAAATGAAAAGGAAGGGTTTGTTCAAAAGTCACGAATAAAGAAGCAAAAAATATATATTTCCATATATTACAGACTAACAATTCTTTCATTGCGATATCTATGTATTTAGCGGACGACCATAGGATACAACGGAACAGAGGGAACACACTAAATTTTATTAAACGTAATGAGATTATGTGAAAACTAATACAATTAAATTTACAACTTTTTCTATTGATTTAATTGATTTTTAATCTTAACAAAGCTAATTCCAATGTACATTTGAATACAAACTATATTTATATGTTATACATACATATCTATAACACATCAATAGGCACATTTTTTAGTGCAACATTAATAAGGGAACCGGGACAGCTCCCATCTTTACATCCGCCCCCGCCTCCACCTCCGCCCACCCCCGCCTCCGCCTCCACCCCCGCCTCCGCCTTCACCACCGCCACCGTTTCCGTCCCCACTTCCGCCTCCGCCCCCGCTTCCGCCATCACAATTTCCGCCTCCTATATAATTTTAATGTACATTTTTATATTACATATTTTATAGATACTATTCAACCTATCGCAGTCCACTGCTGGACATAGGCCTCCCCCATTTTGCGCCAGATATCCCGCTCCTCATCCAGCCTCCACCAGCGACATTTCGCAAGTCATCGGTCCATCGGCCGGAGGGCGTCCTACGCTACGCTTACCGAGACGCGGTCTCCACTCCAGAACTCGTCTGCTCCAACGGCCATCGGTTCTGCGACATACGTGACCAGCCCACTGCCACTTCAACTTGCTCATCCGGCGGGCTATGTCGGTAACTTTATTTCTCTTACGGATTAAATCATTTTTGATCTGATCCCTAAGACCCCGAGCATAGCTCGCTCCATTGCGCGTTGAGTGACTTTGAGCTTGTGAACCAATCCCGCAGTCAGTGTCCATGTCTCAGCTGTGTATTTTAGTACGTGTGGGACGCATTGCTCAAATTGTTCAAAAAGAAAGATGATTCCGTCCGAGCATTCCGAAGTCTCGTTCCATCCCCCCTGAGGGGCACGAGCCTACCGGTAAGCACGTGTAGGCCTTAGTCGTCCACTCGCGCAGGCCCAGTGCGGATTGGCCTACTTCAACAACCTTTAAATCTCCTCGCAGGCGTGCGCAGGTTTCCTCACGATGTTTTCCTTCACCGTAAGAGCGTCGGATAAATGTACATATAATTTCCAAATTACATTGGTAAGTGGCGAGATTTGAACCAGCGCCCTCCCGTTCGGAAGGCAACAGTCAACACCACTAGCCACCGACGCTCTCACAGACAAAATCATGTCAATTGATCTCTCCGTTTTGAAAATACATGGACAAAGAAACGAACACATCTTTCACATTCATAATATTAGTATGGATGTTATTTGACGTACCTAGTCCTAGCAATGAACCTAGGATTGGAGCCGGCTTGCATAGTCCCCAACTGATCTGCAATTAAAGTTAATATATGATATAAATAAATACCCACTGACATACACACACCGCCATCTAGCCCCTAACTAAGCATTAACCTGTAAGATGGGTACGAAACAACGATTAAATATACTTTTTTAAAAATATAGGTAAATAAAAAAATAGAAAAACCCACCACCACCACAAAAATAAATATAAATAATTATAGACTTTAATAAGAATAGTAGTCAAGGTGCGAAATTAGTATAAATAGGTACTAAACAGATGCAAACATATTATATAGACTTTATTTTATTTATTAGGTTATGAAATTAATAACAATTATTAATTATTTTTTCGGACTATGTTGGGGCGTTGGGGCCGGAAGGCTCTCGAATGGAGACCGCGTACCGGCAAGCGCAGCGTGGGACGGCCGCCCACAAGATGGTCAGATGACCTAAGGAAGGTTGCGGGTACCCACTGGATGCAGATAGCTTCTGACAGGTCGGCGTGGAAGTTATTGGGGAGGCCTATGTTCAGCTGTGGACATTATGTGGCTGAAATGATGATGATGATTAATTATTTTATATCTTATATAAATATATATTAGTTTTTAAATTTATATATTAATTTTTTATCGTTTTTTATTTTATTTGTTATAATTTAAGAAAAAAAAAATATAAACATGAATACAGATTAAAAATATTATTTAAAAAAAGATAGATGAAAAAGGTATAAAAATATGAATTTATTTTCTACTTTTACTTCACCAGACCCAACAAAATGAGAATCTTGAGTTTCCCGTCGCCATTTCGCTTATTTTTTGCAGTAAACTAAATTGTCTACTCGCAATGTAGATTGGCAATGGTTCTATCGATGCGTTATCTATTTATACTAGAACTCAATAATTAAGCTACAGTCCAATATTTGTCCAAGTGAATTTCAATTATTTTAGTACAAAAGTATATTTCCTATTGTTTTTTAAGTACACACATTGTGAATTGTACAAATATAAAACAAGCGCAGCTTTGTATATATCCTTGTGAATGCACATTTTTAAATGTCACAGTATAATGAATGATGGTTAAATTAGCAAATGTCTGGGACTTACTAGGTGGTAGACACTGAATCGTCTAGGTAGGTACCACCGCAGTTTCAGATATCGTCCCGTGAAACACCATTGTTTTGCACTTGAGTGTTATCGGGATGAGGGCACTGTAGCTAGTCACATTACCGTGTATAAGAGACCTAACATCTGTCAGTGCGGCATTGATGGAGGATAATAACTGTCTATCAGTTGTTGGTCTCCTTTAATGCCGCTCTGTTATGGTACCATCTGTATCACTTACCATCAGGTGAGCGTCCAGACCTGGCCGTCCTGTAAACTTGTAAATTAAAAAAAAACAATCCTATGCGCTAGGATAAGGCACCAATGTGGTGTAATGGTTTCGAAGTTGGCTATTACATCAAGGGTTACAGATTCTATCCCCGGGCAGTGCAAGAGTTGACAAGGATTCCCCTTCCACTTTCTCATAATGCGATAGTTCTACAATCTTTAGAGTAAATGAACCGCTACCTTACCGCATCCTAATAAATGTCAATATTGGATTGGCTGACTTCACGCACAACCTTTGAATGTCTTCGTAAGCATGCGTAGGTTTCCTCGCGATGTTTTCCTTCACCGTAAGAGCGTCGGATACGTTCCTACATAGGTATAAAACAGAAAATTTTAAAATACCATCATTGTTACGTGGCTGGATTTAAACATGCATCCTCCGGATTGGAAGTAGTCCATACCAATGAGCCACCGCCGCTCGCGAGTAAAAATGCACGGGGATCGAACCCCGTATATATAGCCGACGTCTCAATCATTACACCAGATGGGTCGTATAACGTATTTTGTCAATGATATTCTGTATATATAAAGGTAGATACGCCATCCATGCCTCAAAATCGAACCGCCGAAGAGAGTACAGTTTGTAGGCTTTTATTTACGTAAATGTACGCTCATTCGAAATATGTGTATGTGTGCTGTCGCTGCATTCGGAACACTTTTTTCGATTGTTTTGTGATCATATCACGAATCCATACTTTTTAGATCATTGATTTTGATAACTTATAAAAAAAATATAAATAAATAAATATCCACTGACATTCACACAGCGCCATCTAGCCCCAAGTTAAGCGTGAAACCAGTATTATGGGTACTAAACAACGGATAAATATACTTATATACATTTTTTTGCGTAAATACATACATATTATACTTAGAAAATACCCAGACCATTACAAACATATATGTTCATGCACACAAATGTTTGTACTGCCCGGGGATCGAACCCGGAACCCTTGGTGTTGCAGTCGACCTCTCAACCGTGACACCAAATAGGTCGTCAAACTCAACTTATTTTTTATGTATTTACGATCAAAGTATGTTTACTCGTTGCTTTCATACCCATAACTGTGGTTAAAATAATCTCACTTTAAGCTTTTACAGCAACATGGTAGGTTAACGTTCCGCATTAAAATTTAACAAAGCGATTCCTTCAATGTTTAGGTTCTTTTTAATTTATAAAACAGATGTATGAAGAATAATCAGTACATACAACTATTGTTCGTATCAATAAGGTTTATTAACTACGCAATTGCAAAACAACATTGATTAAAATACAAAAAGAAAG
>PQWD01005887.1:19703-34716 GCA_019425675.1 Leucinodes orbonalis | reverse complement strand
TCAAATAAAAGGTTACTTATTCAAGTTAAATAATGTTGCTTTATTATTACCTAACTCGAGAAGAATCGTTTAAATGCTCGATGGATTGAATTGAAATAGTTAGTCAACCTTACATCAAAGACACTGCATTCGATCCCCGTGCAGTACAAATGTGCATGGACAATGTTCCGGTTCCAAATTCAAATTCCCTTTTTTTATAATATACTTTATATATAATAAAAGTATATAAACGATCCGAGATAAATCATAAGTTCATAAGGCTGTTACGACATACATATGAAATTTAACACATGGTGTCTTCGCAGTCAAAGGTTTAAAAAAATACAAATAGCCATATTACACTTAATAAATTTGAAGTTGCTATCATAATTATTAAAATTATGATGGTTATTAGTATTTGTACTGCCCATGTGGCCATTTTTGAACAACTTTAATAATTTATTTATAAGGGCTAATTTGTGCTTAAATTGGCACTAGATAACGCTGTATGAAGTGAACCTTCATGCACGCCTGCGAAGAGATTCGAAGGTTGTGTGTGAAGTCGTCCAATCCGCACTAGGCCCGCGTGGACGACTAAGGCCTAATCACCCTTTACGGGTAGGCTCGTGCCCCTCGGTGGGGACGTTTAATGAGCTCATGATGATGATGAACGCTGTATGAATGTCCAAATTTATCTCTTAAAAGACTGAACACCCTATCTCCATAATAACAATGTGACTAATTTAATACTAAATTCTTAACATAGAGGAGTTGTTTTCCAAGTCAATTCGATTGCCTATGGTTGTGGTCACCCATCCTTCAAATGCTGATATTCGTGTGAGCAGGCGTTCTCCGTGTCCACACAAACCGAGGCAATAGCTACTAATTTCTTTTCAAACAACACTGGTCCACCTATGTCGGCCTGTGAAAGAAGGTATAATTCATAAGTGTATAGCAACATAGCATAGCTTATTCGGAGGCTACTTGACAATTTATTCAAAAAAGAATTATCATGGGTAATATATAGTTGGTAAATAATGAAAAGATGGCCATACATAGTGATAACTTGAACATTTAATAAAAATATTTATTTATAAGTCTAAAATTTTTTTAATTTTTTCTATTGAGGGGCTGCTTTCTTTTTTTTAGTTTAATTCTAAGAATATTATATTAATCGGTAATGATAGGTTAAATGAGTAGGTTTGAATCAATCGGGGGACGGCATAGTGAAGTCACTTGGTGCAATTTGTCCCATTTATATGGGACATTGCGGGCTGAATCACCTGATTTGTAAATTGAAATAGGTCGTAACAAAGTAGAGATGCTGGAAAGTGTTTCTAGAAATACAAATTAGGGCTTGATAAAAGTATTTCATTTACATGACAAATGATATTGAATTTTCAATAAATTTAAGTGAGAAAATTGAATACTATATTTTATAAAAACAATTTTAACATGTAAATTATGGGGAGTTTTAGTATAAAAATAATAATACTCGGGTGATAAAATAAAGGTTATTCTGTGGTACGGATGGCACGTAAAGCCGTCAATTGGTCCCTATGCGGTCCACCTGGTTACGACCAATCACCCCATAGCTAAGCTGTGTGGTAAGACCTATGTGCCCTGCAGTAAGTCGTTATTTTTATTATATTTGGTATAGGTATGTTTTGTTTGGACGACCCATGTGGTGGAATTGTCAAGAAGTCGGCTAGTACATCATGGGTTCCGGGTTCGATCCTCGGACATTACAAACTTTTGTGTGTATTTGTAATGGGCTGGGTGTTTCTACGTATATACCTAATACCTATGTATGTATTTAAAAAAAAAATATCAGTATATTTATCAGCTATTTAGTACCCAAACTACAGTTCCTAGCTCAATATGGGACTAGATGGCGCTGTGTAAATGTCAGTGGAATTATTATTATATATGTTATAGGTATTATATAAGATTTAGGAAGCCTGTGCCCTGCTCTGGTACTTTTCAACTGACCGCATATTCTCCACCATCCGAGCACATCTCCCGCGCGCTGATGATGCGTCCGAAGCCCCGGCTCCGACAGGCGCTGCGCTGCACCACCTTTACAGTTGCTCTGCGGAGTTTATTCGTTGTATACGAATTCTGTAAAACGTCATATGTTTAAAGTCTCCAAGGGTAATGCAGTGATCTAAGTTCCACGATCAAATAGAATAGAATATTTTTTTATTTGTGAAACATAGGTTAAAACATGGTAAAGATGACAAAATTTTATGATACGTCCCACTACATTTCCACCTTTGTCAAGGTATACAAATATAATCACATGATTTATTCATAGATTAACAATTGATTTGAAATGAATAAATACAATAAAATGTCAAAATAATAATAATAATCAAACATTAATTTAACAGTAAAATAAATAAAAAGATGTCAATTTATACAATCAATACTTTTTGAAATATTGTGAGTACGTACGAGTCATGCACAAAAAATATATAAAATTTACAAATCATGTCCAGTCATTTCAAACGGTTGTGGATTTGAAAATTTGAGTGTCTGTAATATTGATATAATTATATTTTTCTTCATACAAATGAATATGTTTATACTCGCACATACAGGGTGCTTACACAAAAAAAACTTTCAAATTTTAGTCTGTCTGTTTGTTCAGGGTAGATAATCTCTGAAACCGCTGGGCCCATTTGGACGGGAATATTTGGCAGGTCGCTGATATATGGAAAAACATAGGCTACTTTTATATTCTAAAAACAAACAAACTGCGCGTTTTTTAGGTTATGTTTTTCTGCGCGAGAATATGCTACAATTCTTCTTTTACATTAGGTAGGCTCACCCACATTTTCCTACCTTCATCGATCCCCAGCCAATAATCTGTACTTGATTACCCACGTTCACTTCCTGTAAGCTGATCCCCACTTTGTTCACTTTTGAGTCGAATTTTAACTTGTGTTTTAGCTCCACCAGGCCTACATTGTAATCTCCGGTTTGCAGGAAATATTTCTCGTGGGGTATTAATGATTTAATGTCGTAGAGAATGCCCCTTTTGCAAGATCATCGTACCGACAAGTACTTGGGTTATGTTCCTATAACAATTTGAAATTTGTTTAGGTAGGTGTTATGTATGTAGGTGCACGTACACTAATAAAAAGGCAGCGTAGCTTACGTGTCTCCCGCAAGGTCCGGCTCCCGGCCGCTGGTCTCTTGGTCTCGCAATACAGTTGATACAGTACGTGTTTTATTTGGCTCCTCTGTCAGAAACTACCATATTCATATATATACGGTATATACCGTTATAAAACAACAAGTTTGAAAAAAGTGTTTGTTCCGGGTAATCTCTGAAACGGCTGGACGGGTCTGGGTGCTTTCTATGTATAATATGTAAGTATTTACAAAAAAACGTATATAAGTATGTTTATCCGTCATTAAGTTTCCATACTATAAACTTCACGTTTAACGACGCTTACGACGACCCATGTGGTGTGTCGAGACTTCAGCTGCTACATCCCCAGACAGTGCAAACATTTGTGTACATGTCTGTTTGCATTTGGTCTGGGTGTTTTCTATGTATTTACAAAAAAATGTATATAGGTTATAAGTATGTTCATCCGTTACTTATTAGTACCCATACTACAGGCTTCACGCGTAACTTGGGGCTAGATGGCGTGAATATTGAATATGTATTATTATTTTTTAACTTGGGGCTAGATGTCATCTGTGTGAATGTCTGAAGCAAGCTGAGGCGCTTGCCCCACCCTGATTCTAACATATTTAAACAAAAAATATACCGGGGGAAGGGGAGGGATAGGTTCACTGTTCCCCACCCTTAGCCCAAGACTGGCTACGCTCATGCTTACACTGCATTGCCGAGTGCATCCACAAAGCAGCTGGCGGCGGTGAGGAGGAACCTGCGGTGGACCAACTGGCCCGCACACGTGCTCGCCCGGGAACACGCGCAGGAACCCACGAACGGTGCGGACTCGATGCCGACCATTTCTTCTGCACCATGTTTTAACCCGTGTGTAGCTGACAACATTTTAATAAGCAATTTAAACTATACAATTATTTGGCGCAAAATATGAAGACTTATGACCAGCAGTGAACTGCGCGATAGGCAGGGGCGTGTTTCCCTTAGGTTTAAAAACCGTAAAAGTTTCTCAAGTGTGTTGAGCCTTTGGCCATAGATCCAAAAATCGAAAGACTGAAGCTTTGACGTGGGGCGGTTACTTTGCCGAATCCCTTTGTCCCATTTTTGAGAGGCTTCCTCCTGGCGATGAATTGTCTTGGCCGACCTGGAAGTCTTTAAAAAGGCTTCGGACTTTGACAGGTCGGAGTAGGGACAATTTAGCCAGATGGGGGTTTTGGGCGCCTTGATTTGGACTCTTTGCGGAGCGGCCCAAACGATGATTCAACTTATGTCGTGTCCTGCTTGCCCGAGTAGCTGTTCCTGCAGGATTTGATGACGGCTGCGGACAGCGCTGTTGCCGTGGCTGGCTTTTGGGCTTCTACGATTTAATTGTTTTTGCTATCGATACGCTAAGAAGAAGGTGGTGTGCGTTGCACACGGGCGCCGCTCGCATTATGAGTTCCTCCGAGGACCGCGCGTGCGCTATCGGCGCTAGAGAAAATATAAAAATAAAAAAGGATTTGTGATATGAAACAAAATTTGATTAAACACCTTTTATCGCATCGCCCAGCAGGTATTTAAAGAGAGGAATAACAGGGAGGTAGAAGGGGTTAACGAGTGTTTGGTTGGTGTCACGCCGGTTTTCTGCGAGGTCGTGGTATATCTTCAAACCGCCAATGACGCTTTAAAGCGCCAGACGCAATAGCCTTTTATCATGCCTGGCATTCAATGGATTAAGCAGACATAAGAATATCTGTCCCACTCTTGAATGATGAGGATGATGTTATATTTGTATGATCACTGCCTATCGCTTCTGGAAGATGACAAGGGAAACTCACCGCAAAATATAAACAGAGTCAGCACCAGCAAACGTCTATTCATGTAGGCACTCATGATCGCAATTGCCCTCCCTGTTAGCGTTTTTGATAACAAAAATTAATTAGTTCTATTCTTATCGGAATATTATGTTAATTAGTTTATGCGATTGCGATATCTCGTAATATTAATGTAAAAAACGGAACAGGCATTTGTATGTGCATTCAAATTCAATTCATTCAAAAACTTAAGTACCTACATTTTTTATATATAAATAAATAAATATCCATTCACATTCACACAGCGGCATTTAGTCACAAGTTTAGCGTGAAGCCTGTTTTATGGGTAATAAACAACGGATAACATACATACTTTTTTTTGTAAATACATATAATTTACATAGAAAACACCCAGACCATTACAAACAGACATGTTCATGCACACAAATGTTTGTACTGCCCGGGAAAGAACCCGGAACCCTTGGTGTTGCAGTCACCAACTCAACCGCAACCAATTGGGTCGTCAAATGTTTTATGGAATATCAGATCAGTATGCTTGGAATCTCCCTTAGGGATAATCAGAAATGATTTAATCAGTAGAGAATTAAGTTTCTGACATAGCCGTCGGATCGGCAAGTTGAAATGGCAGTGGGCTGGTCACATATGTCGTAGAACCGATGGCCGTTAGAGTAGACGAGTTCTGGAGTGGAGACCGCGTCACCGCAAGCGTAGCGTAGGACGCCCTCCGGCCCGACGGACCGACGACTTGCGAAAGGTCGCTGGTGGAGGATGGATAAGAAAAGCAGAGGACTGGTATATCTGGCGCAAAATGGGGGAGACGTATGTCCAGCAGTGGTTTGCGATAGTTTGAAGAGAATCAGAGAACCCTATGGTTTACGACACTAATCGTTCGCTTAAGGAATCGTGATAGTTACTAGCTTATGTCGAAATATTGGTATGTCATGACATCTGGAGTATCCTATCATTATTTTTTACAAGGTTCATCATCATCAGCTCATTAAACGTTCCCACCGAGGGGCACGAGCCTACCCGTATAGGTGATTAGGCCTTAGTCGTCCACGCGGGCCCAGAGCGGATTGGACGACTTCACACACAACCTTCGAATCTCTTCGCAGGCGTGCATGAAGGTTTCCTCACGATGTTTTCCTTCACGTAAGAGCGTCGGATAACGTACATATATTTTTCGAAAATTCGAAAATACATTGGTACGTGTCGGGATTTGAACCTCAGCCCTCCCGGTAGGAAGGCGACAGTCCACACCACTGAGCCACGACGCTCTCTAAAGGTTATAATAAAATAAAAAATAAATTTGTGTCATGCTGCTTCAATCATAAATATCCATAATGGTCGATCCAGAAAGGTACTACCTACCACGACCACGACTCGATGTTATAACACCAAAGATGAGAGTACATTTTTCAAACCAAGAGTACAAAAAAGTACATATTTTTTTCACGAATTTCAAAGTGTACCACTTTGAAATTAAGATAATGATTTGTGGTCGTGCTGGGTAGCATACACAAGCTTTTCAAACTTACCAAAACCCGGATCCTTAGATTAAGCATGTACTAGATGTAGTCATAAGACGTTGCCGCTCTTATATCATTGTAATGCAATACACGTCATGTATCTTTGTCTATCACACGAATCCTAGTTACGAGTAGAAGAGACGGTTGATAGACGTTTGACAACTCTGACGTCGTGTCATTTTGTGGCCTCCAAAGAGGCCAAAACATTACGAGCTGTCGTGCAAATTTTTCACAAAGTGTCATAATTTTAATAAATATTTTGAAAAGAAATAAGTAAACGTAGAAAAATGTCGTGTTCTGCGGTAAATTGTTCTTCAAGAACCACCAAAGGAGGAGTAAAAGACCCGGAATTATCATTTCATAAGTAAATATTTGACGACATTTTCATTCATATTACGTAGTTGTAATGAGACTTATGGATAAAAAACATGTAGTAGTAGACTTTAAATAATGTTAGACATACATTAGCTTGTATTAATTGTAGAAATTACGTCTAAAACAATTAATATTATGCATGAAAATTTAAGGATGTTACATAGTGATGTACTCAACATAGAATTTAATTCCATCGATAGTATTTCTTTAACAGTTTCTTTTATACAATTATTGAATTTTTAGGTTCCCGAAATGTCCACAAATCAGAGAAGAATGGGTTAAAAGTGTAAGGCGTGAAAACTGGGAGCCTACGAAGAACTCCAGGCTTTGCTCAAAACATTTTGAGCAATCCTGTTTCATCGTAGGCTTATCAATAAAAAAACTGAAATCCGATGCAGTACCAACCATTTTTGAAGGATATCCTGGATATTATCAACCTGTTAGTTATTTTTACTATTTAGACCCTTTTATGCGAGTCTTTTCTGTATAACTGGTTAGAGAAAGTAAGTTTTTTGTTTTCTTTAGATAGAAATAAATCTGTTTCTATACTATATATTTTAAAGTTTAAATTGGAATAGCATGACAATAAAAAGCGTACCGATAATGAAGTATGTTGTTTAAAGGCATACAAATAAAGTTCCTTTACAACAAACTACTGAGTGACAGATCTATCCGATCTGTCAGATTTTGTTCCACAAATCGTCGTGGGACTTCTTTCGTGAAACAGACTTTATGTAGAAACTTACACAATCACAAAGAGAATGGCGATTCGCGTAGTTCAAATATTAGAGAAAAAGTCAAACTTGTTAATATTATAAAAGATATTTTATTAATTTCACATAGTTGGAAATCATGTTTTTTGAGGAAATGCTGACTCACTGTAGATATCTGATTAAGGACAAAAACAATTGCAAATTGATAATGGCCATTGAATAACTACTTACTGAGTTTCTTGCCAGAGTCTTCTTAATATAATCAAATCTTTGAACCGGTGTGGTAGATTCAAAATACTTTTTAATTTCTTTTTAGGGTTCCGTAGTCAAACAGCAAAAAACAGAACCCTTATAGATTCGTCATGTCTGTATGTTTGTCCGAATATCACATCAACTTTTCTCAGAAAATTTAAAAACTATAAAAATATTGTTATAATTTTGCAAGAACATATTTGTGTTCTGTAATCCACATTATAATTTTAACAAAAAACCATGAAAAAGAAATGATATCAATGTAGGTATGTATGGGTCTTTAAAAATGATAATGAGGCTTAGTATATATTTTTAAATAAATAATTTTTAAGTTTGAGTTTGTGAGTGTTTTTAAAATGTGTTATTTTACCGTAAAAAATAAATATAGTCTATTTAATACTACCAATAATTTTTGTTTTATTTGTTCCAACATCATCTAATTTTTAACCCAGGAAGACCAAACTTCAAAATATTTGCGTATAAAATTTATTATGGTAACCTTTATTTTAATTTTTGTTGTAGATAAAATTAACAGCGTTGCTGTATCTGATCCATGTTATTTTTAACACAATTTATAATCATCTAATTCTGCAGGTGCGACGACGACGCCCGGCTTAATTCTAGCAAAATGTTCGATACCAAGGTCACATCCCTAGTGACGCACACTAATACAAATCTTTAACTGCACACTAACAAAAATTAGACACCGCCTTTCAATATACAGTCTGTCTACCTCATAATATGTCTATGCCCGGATCACACTGCTTAAACTCAACTGTCATACCACTAGACAAGACAACGATTTAAATCATATAAATTTGTATATTCAAGGTAAAAATAAACACAAATTAGCAAAATGAATGGCACATTTAATTAATATTATTCATTTTTATAATTAGACCTTTCTTGTAATTATAATCATTTTTAATCTATGCATTTGAACTGATTAAAGAAAAAAATGCTCTATGATACAGTGTCCGGCGCCGGTGTTGCCAGCGTTAAAAAAGTTGATAAAATAAAAAAAAGCCTCATTTTGTACACCCATCGCGTGCATCCAGTGCCTTACCATTCACGTAATGAAAAAAAACTGAGCATCGCTTCTAAATAAATTCGGATTTACAAGTACCGATTACAAAAAAATATGATCCTTAACATACGTAGTCTTACGTACAGACAACAAAATATAGTAATATTAATTATAAAGACAAAAAAAAACTTAAATTATCGCTAAATGGAAAGAAAGTCAACTAAGCTAAACTAAAAGGGCTCAAGTTAAGTGACACTTACGTACTATTCTATATAGGGTACTTAAAAAAATATTTTGAACATTTGAAATGTGGTCTTTATGTGTTGGTGCATAGAGTCGAGAGTCGGCCGCGCCCGACGGGGCCGAGCTCGTGGGTTATAGACTGGTATACTCTATGGGTCTTCAACGTTATTTTGTATCAAACACATTATTATTTTATTAAGTGGTGTCTACATGGAACCATTTATGTATTTAGCAATTAGTTATTATATGTTGAAATTGAGGTGTAATGCATAAATGTTACTAACCAATAAATAAATAAAATACATTTCTCCAGCAAGTAGCAGAGTTTAAATATAATTTAAATGATTAAAAACATGTAATTTGTTTATTAAATGTTTAAATATTGTAATGCCCTGACAGGGTCATGTTGCAGAATGTATATTTTACCAATTTAAGAACTTTATGTAACCAACATGAGCAATAAAGGAAATATGAATATAATATAAATATCCAAACCACAGCAACTCTAGGGCCATTCTACCGAATAACAAACGAGTTTCTGGTGTCAAGAATTTATGGATCAAATCCTGAACTAAAGGATCCTTTTTTTGACCAGTTTGTACCATATATATATACCATTATATTTGACCTGGGTCACCACTGGTGGTGGGTCATGGCCTTACTATTAGACTGTATATACTTCCTATTTAACTATTAACTTTGAAGTTTTTTAAATAATTCATATCGTAAGCAAATCAGATCTTACTCCATTTAGTGTAGACCATTCTCAATACTGGCTTTGGACATATTTTCGGTAGCCAGAGCCTTGTTAGGATTTCGGTAGAATGAGCCCCTTTCTGATTGGCTTAGCCCTCTGTTTATAACTTATTCATCTTCAGACAACGTTTACTTACTAATTAAATGCATATAAGGACCACATGTTGAAATTGTGACTTGTGAAGAAGCAATAAATTTTTATTATTATTTATTTATTTATTATTATTATATAGTAGTTTAAATTAAAATAGTTTTAACGATTTGAAAATTAAATTATTTTCGACTCTATTCGAAGTCATTAAGGTTTAAATATCAATGGAAATATTACTATCTCTGCATGGAGAAAATGTTACAAAAAATAATCATTCTATATAATTGTTTATTCTTTCAATATGTCATCGAAGTAGTTTTTGCAGTAACATATAGGCACGTATATTAGAACGAGACTTAAGCATTGATCTTTACTTAAGTAGAGTTAGAAAGGGATGCCGCTATCTTTCGTATATAACGCTATCCCATTCTAACTCAATTTAAGTAAAGATCGGAATCTAAACTTTTAAATAGAGAAGAAGAACCCATAGAACATACCAACGTAAATTGCTGTGTGCATTGCTGCATCAAATTGTTACATTACAGTCAAAAATCAACCTTAACGCCTATATAATACAGGTTAAATCATACTAAATTACCTAAAGCGGGTGCGGACGGGCCGGTAACAACTAACAATACTGTACTTTCGTCGTAAAATATTACTAAAGTACATATTGTAATTGCTTATTCTTTTTGCGACTCGAGAAAATTACAGTTTATTGAAAGGATTTAAAACAATAGAGCCCTATTTAACAAACGAAAATTCGAATAAACTTTAATCAAGGATTGACAAAATAGAAATTATATCATTATGAACTTTATTCCAAAGCGTTAAAGTTGAAGACAACAAAAAGTATTAATAACGCCATATTTAATCACATAGATAAGAAATATATGTAAAATCATTGACATTAAGTTAAATTGGATACAGCAATATCAATCATGTTTAATCCTAATGAAAACTGCGTAATTTTAGAACTGCTAGTGGCACCTGTCAATTTGACAGATATATGTCATTTTTCATATTAATCTGTCAACTTGTCAGTTACTCATTGTATGTTCAATTAGGCCATATCAATACTGTAATTTTCCAAAGCACCCCCATTAACATACTAAATAAGAAGGTATATAGGTATTAAGAACTATTATATACCATATGCTTTATATATGATACCTTCTCTCCCAGCATCCACGGAGTTTAGATACCAAAAGAGGCCCGCCCGCGAAAACCTAACACTGTCATGAAAAGAAATTACATAATAATTTAATTACATAGAAATCATGTCAGCCGTACTTCCTTTAAATAAACCAATTATTAAATTGAGCTTCAGATAGTTATTTTTCTTATTTACAATATAGAGTCAAATTATGCTTATTTATTTTGCGATTTTTCAGTAACATAAAAACACGGGTTGGGCATAGCTGTAAACACTAAAAGCTACCATTGGGTGTTACCGTAATAATAATTTCTACTATTTTAGTAGTTTTTAAATGTCACACAGTATTTGGCAACAATTTTCATTTGGATTTAGAGTATTTCGTTTTGCATCTGGTTACTTTATAATGTTTTAGCTATAACCTTATATAAGACGCGTATAATTAAAATTTACAATGTAAAAACAAATTGTTATGAAACTTTCGAATGCAAAATCACTCATTTTCATATAAATTCATGCGTGCATGCCACCATTACGTGTTATTACATTGCAAATCACAAGCGATACGCACAATTATTTCATAATATGTCAAATCAGCTACCGAAATATACATATATAAAAATAAATACATATCTGGGTAGTTTAAATATCATCCAAGATATTGTTACGGTTGCGGGGAGATTAAATATATGTATGTCTGCCACAAGTCATTAAAACAGTAGTTGTTACACTTGTAACAGGCAGAACATATATATTTTTAAATTAATAAAAATGGATAATTATTTGTTTGAACTTTTAAAATTGTATAGTCAAAATTAGTAGTAATCCGGTTAGCCAGAACCTGGCAGCACTTTCATTCAAATTCCTAAAACCCGTTATTGAGTTACACTTAGTCATATATTGATATATAAAGTCATCCCGCGAACCATAACAATAAACACCCAGACATTTTGATTTTGCTCAAGATAAAAACATATATACAACGTAATAAATGATAAAACAAGCACGTTGTATGCACGTATTCGACTTAGGCGTATATTGACCTAACCACGTATAATATAATACTAAAAATAACTTAAGATCTCCGGGATCTTAAAAAAAATGTATATTTGTCAATAGAACAAAGGATTCCATCAAATATTCACTGGGGCATCGGCACAAAGTAGTGAAATACATTGTCTTAAGTACATCCTTAAGTTAGCAGCCATATCAATCAACATAATTCAACAACTGTTACATGTTTTGTGTGCAAAAAAATATATTGCAAAAAAAGTAAAATTATCATAAAAATAAACTAGTGAAAAAGTTACCAATAAAATCATAAATTCTCTAAAATAACTCCAATCAATACGGAAACAGACCAACTAGTGTCACTAGTTTACCCGTTTCCAACCAGTGCCACTAGTTCGCCCGTTTCCAACTAGTCCCATTGCGTTTAGTTACATCACAAATATTTACAACAAACACACACAAAACCGTAGCAGCCACCGAACGCAACACTCGCCAGCGACGTCATCCATGAGACAAATAAAAATGTATACGATAATAATAGTTATTTTGATACAATCCATAATCCATTGCCGAGCCTATTATTGTCAAGCATTACGAGGTGATATAGTTGCGATGAAATCTGTTTTCGCCCGAGAAAACAGACCGGAAACGCTGGCGATCGAGTCGTATATATTTTTAACTATATTACAATTAAGGTTCCTTAGTAAAAAATATGGCCCAGCTTCTATGTCTATAGAATTCATCAAGTGTCAATCGAACGACTTGTATCCCAGCGTTCCCTATTAGATACACGGTGACACATCAAAAAGTAAAATCAACCGATTATTTAAAACCCCCGAAAATGGACTCCGAATCGACTTAGAACCTATGCTTATGGCAGCGAAATGAAAACACATCTCCATTAAAATCGTAATTAAAAATATCTTTTCTCATAGATCGAACTATAATATACCTATACATAAACGTAACTCTAGAGCTAATATTTTACAATTTCCCCGCGTGCCTCTGCTTGGACACCCTGACAAAAAAAAAACTCATCAACATTAATCCGCGTATCTTTCTTTATGCGTCAACCCTTAACATTATCATTATAGAAAACTATAATAGCCTATATGCTAGTAATATACACACTTATGTACTATATAAGTCCGAAATACATTTTTTCTACGCACTGTTTTTTTTAACTGTTTCTTTGGGATTGGTTCGCGTGAGACCGATTTTTGCTGTAACGCTTGATTTCTGGATAATTAATGTTGAAAAATGGCGATAGACTTGTTTGACGTAATATGAAATTTTAAATTAATAATTCACTAATATTCATTTGAATAAATACAGTATTGACATAAAAAATTGTGAAAGAGTTTTGTTTTGATTTTAAAAATATAAATACAAATCTGTATCAGTACCTAATTTCAAAGTATTGTAAAAAAACAACAAATAAAATATAATTGATCATGCTAAATCACAATCAAACAAGTCTATTGTATTTTTTTAAAAATTGTAATTTGATAATTTTTACAAGCGTCTTTTTACCACTGGGTTGATGTACGTCCGCCAACTAGTTCAAACGAGCCAACTAGTCAATTTAGTAAAACATTTAAAAAGCCATCCGACCAATATATATTTAGACTAGTTTAATAAAATAAACTGGTCTTTATCTAAATAAAATAGAAAAACGTAACTTAAAATATTTCGATTTCTTGATTCCAATAAAAAATATAAAAAAGTATGGTAAAAATACCTTGGAATAAAAATATAAAAAAAAAACTTAATAAAAGTCCAGTTTCAAGTTACGTTTTTCTATACAATATGCGAACGTCAGATGTATTTGTAAAAGTATGATAGCAAGGGAACAATTACATATATAGACATGTCATAATAATAAATAATACATTTCAATTGATTTCAAAACATATCGAATGTTTTTTTTTGTAAAACAAAAGTGCGAAAATTCATATAAATTATAAAAAATATCACTATCACACTAACACAAAACGTACTCAATATATATATTTATATACAGTCAGATGGCCGTTTTGAACTTTAGACATTTCCAATAGTGCGGCACATTATCCACCACGCACAATGGTCATGTTCACTGTTAATAATGATAAATTCTATCTCCAATGAAGTGAATATGCTCACTGTCATCAGTGAACACGACCACTGTCACCAGTGAACATGACCATTGTCACCAGCGAACATGACTCACAATCAACAGTGATCAATATATTTGTCACCAGCCAACATGCCTATTGCCACCAATGTACATTAAAAATATGAACATGACCACAATCAACAGTGATCACCACTGTCACCAGTGAAGATGACATTTGTCACCCGTGAATTCGAAATCTGTCACAAATGGACATTATGCCGAAAAAAGCAAGCGGATAACCGAGTCCTTGTTACGCAGCGCGTACGGCGAGCAATCCGGTCAGTCCTTCATGTGGGTAGTGTGGGCCACGCGTGGGCGTGGGCGTGCGGGGCGTGGGATAGGGCCTCCGCTATTGGTGCGGCGCGGCAGCCGGCGGCAGTTGTCCTAAGCCCTGCTGTGGACAAAACGTACACTCTTAGTAAGGAATTTATGTAATCCCATTTTTTTGTGAACAGGACGGTCAAGACGCCCACCTGGTGGTAAGTGATACGCCTGACAATGACAGAGCGGTATTGAAGGAGACCAAAAACTTATAAACAGCCTTTAATTATTCTCCATCAATGCCGCACTGCGTCCGACACCCGAGACAACAGATGTCAGGTCTCTTGTACCCGGTAATTTCACTAGCTACAGTGCCCTCATCCCGAAACACAGAAATGCATAACACTCCTGTTTCCCGAGACGATATCTGTCACTGCGGTGGGAACTACCTTCACGACTCAGTACCGAGTCTATCACCTGGTGAATCTAGCATCTAGTTAGTT
>PQWD01005887.1:0-14388 GCA_019425675.1 Leucinodes orbonalis | reverse complement strand
GTGGAGCATGAATATCAAATACATGTAATATGTACGCATTAAAAGACAGAACAGTTTCGTTAATATCATTACTGAGCAACCGCTCCAAGAGATTGAATTTACAAGAGTGCTAAAATCAGCTAAATTTTATCTTTGATCGGTCTATAACAAGCCACTTAGGAGTTATTTGGTTTTCTTTAGGCGTTAATTCGCATGTGATTAAAGCATGATTACTTAGTCCGTATGTAGTTGACCACCAAGTTACATATTTTTGTGGAACACAAAATCAAATCGATAGTAGCGTCTCGGAATGGTCCGTAAAATGCGTAGGTTGAGCAACGAATTGTGTGATTAAGTACTGGAGGAAGTTGTTAACTTTTTAGTATTTGGATCAAGGGTAGCTAACAGATTGATGTTGAAATCTCCCATAAGTATAATTTGATCAAATAGAGAGGGAACTTACAGATTCAGTTAATGCGTCGAAAAGGTGTCAACGCTTAACCAGGGAGGGCGATATGCAGTCCAATCGCCACCTTTACTCCACTCAGCGTTAAACTCAACCACATCTGCTGCATATTGGATAACGTACATATATTTTCGGAAATTCGAAAACACATTGGTACGTGGCGGGATTTGAACCTCGGCCCTCCCGGTAGGAAGGCGACAGTCCACACCATTGAGCCACCGACGTTCTGTAGCTAGCTCACGTTATTATTATAAAAATGTATAAAATATAAACTAAACGGTTGTTAAGGTCCAAAATACAACAAAATCGATGAATCGTTTTGACAGTAACATGTACTGTCAAAAACTAATGAAAAACCAATGAATGAGAATTATATGTATACGGTGAAGGAAAACATCGTAAGGAACCTTTGAATCGATTGAATTGATTCAAGGTGTGCGTGAAATGCCAATCCGCACTGGCCCGCGTGGACAACTAAGGCTTTTACATCCTTTACTACACAGGTAGACTGGTGCTCTTGGTGGGACTTTAATGAGCTATTTTTTATAACTTCCAAATAAGCAAATTTATCCGAAACTAGTCAAAACTGTTGTAATAATGACGTGAGTGCAGTAATATAAGTTTTATATAACATAAACGACGGTAATAACACAAAAGTTTGGATATTTACACACTGTGACCGTTTCGTTAATGATGAAAATGCTGAACTTGCAAATTTTATGTTTAGTAAAATGGAGATATGTACATGCCATTCTGAATCTTATCTTGTTGGAATAAGACTTGAAATGGTTTGAGAAGTTAAGGTACATGGAAAATTTTATTCACAAATTTTCAATCTACCTTACAATTATGTATAAAGGCAAACAAAATGTTAAGATTTTTTGTTTGATTTTATACATTTATTTTTTATGGAATGGCTGAAGGAAATTCAATCTGAATTATTCACAAATATTTAATTTTTTTTAATATTTCATTATATTTATTAGTAGAACGAAACACTAAATTATTACAAACATATAATTAATTTACATTAATACAATAAAAATTAACATTCCAACTTTTTATTATAATTCAGACAAAATGTCCTCTTGCCAAATGAACGCAAATGGGATCTTGAACGTTTTTAAGCATTGCACCCATATATTTGAAGCCCATAAAGCAAGTCTTTTTTACATATAAATTATTCCCCTTTCATTTGGAACCATTGATGTCGCTTATCACCCCATTTATAAATAATATTCCGATCCAAATGTATAGCTAGGTTCTACATTAATCCTTCGGTGTTATTCATTTTAAGCACTTATCGCCTCATTGATTCTCGGATAATTTATTCACTTTACTTTTAGCCCCGTATTAAAACTCAAATAAATAATTTTATCATAAGCAAAAACGCTACTTATATACTCCCCTCAATAACTGTTTAAAAAAATAATTCACCTGGATTACACATCACTGAACTACAAAAAATTATATTTACCCCCTAAACCCTAATCACCCAAATTTATTCACCACACCTAAAAATCCTATTCACCCCCTAAACCCTTCTAACCTCTAATCACCCCACCCACCCTCTTATTCACCCCATTTTTTTTTCATCACACCTAAAAAGTCCTGATCACCCCCTAACCGCTAATCACCCCAATCCCCCCTCCCGGCAATCCCCCAAACGTCCAAGCCCAGTACTGGGCGCCCACCTCTCTCGCACGTTGTTGGCCTGGCGGCGTTCCCTCTCGCGCGCCGCCTTCGTGTCCGGGTCCAGGTCGTCCTCGTCCGCCGACGAACAGCTGTTCATACAGTGGGGGGCGGACGCCAGATAAGTATGGGACGGTCCCGCACATTGTCACACTCTATGACTATGTACGGAACTGTACACACATGTATACATACAATCGCCCACAAATTATCACAACCAATCTCAATAATACACAATAAATATAATTCTCAGTTATTGTTTTGTATTCCATCGGGGTTGCCAACTCCGAAACGAAATTCCTCGTACATAAGCACCTTAAAATCTCGTACTTTGACTTTCGAACCTCGTATTTTTATTTAAATTAAAAATACTTAATAAAATAAACATTAGCTAGCTTCTAACTAAAAAAAAACTTTTTAAGAAGAAAATTTTTTGATAATCGGGTTTTCCGGTTGACATACTACTAGTCTGCAAACAATGATCGCCTAAATGCGACCAAAGGATTTCTTTTGTCTAAAAGTTCAAGTTCCGTTAGATGTCATTAGTTTTTAATATGTCCAGCAGTGGACATTATGTGGGTGAAATGATGATGATGACTAATCAAATAAATATCCACTGACATTCACACAGTGCCATCTAGCCCCAAGTTAAGCGTGAAGCCTGTATTATGGGTACTAAACAACGGATACACATACTTACTTTTTTTGAATACATACATATTATACATAAAATCACTCTCATAATTTAGTCCTCATGTATTTTAATAATTTATCGCAATTTTTGTATCGCTTAAACTGAGAACCCATAACCCTTTGAGATATACTAGGTATTGTCGTCTTGGGTGACGGGCGCAGAGCGGTATGGACCAAGGTCTGTCACTTAATAAATAAATATATATCCACTGATATTCACACAGCGCCGTCTAGCCCCAAACTAAGCATAACGCCTGTAATATGGAGAGTAAACAACGGATAAACATATTTATATATTTTTTTGTAAATACATATTAAACAGAGAAAACGCCCATACCAATACAAGCAGACATGCACTGTTGTTTGTACTGCTCGGGTATCGAACCCGGAAACCTTGGTGTAGCAACTTTATGACCGTTTTTCTTCATTGGCAACTGTATTTCTTCAATACCGCTCTGTCATGGTCAGGCTTGTCACTTACCATCTTCTGAGCGTTCTGACCATCCCGATCACTATATCATAAGACTAGGGCTAGAGACCGCGTCTCGGCAAGCGTAGCGTAGGACCGGAGGACCGGGGGACCGACCACTTGCCAAAGGTCGCTGGTGGAGGCTGGATGAGGGAAGCGGAGGACCGGGATATCTGCCGCGTAATAGGGGAGACTATGTCCACAGTGGACTGCGATAGGATGAGAGAGAAAAGCCGTATGTCAGGGACCATTATCCCCCGCTGTACGTGGGCTGGGTTTGGTGTGGGCGTGGATGAGTTGGCATGTGTTTGGGCGTGTGGGTTTGGGGTTGGGTGTGGGAATGAGGTTTGCATGGGTGTGGGCGTGTGGTTTGGCGGTGTGGGTGTGGAATGAGTTTGGCATGGGTGTTGGGCGTGTGGGTTTGGGGTGTGGGTGGAATGAGGTTTGGCATGGGTGTTGGGCGTGTGGGTTTGGGGTGTGGGTGTGGGAATGAGGTTTGGCATGGGTGTTGGGCGTGTGTGTGGTACTCACTATCTGCGCGAGCGCTTCCCGCCCGGCTTGAGGTCGGCCGAGCCGGACGACGACGGCTTCGACTCCAGACCCGAGTCGGGGGGCTCTTTGCGTTTCTCTGCAACATTTTACATAAATAAATATACACACACACACACACACACACAGCATCATCTAGGCCCGAATTAAGCGTGAAGCGAGTCTAATGGGTAATAAACAACGGATAAACATACTTATATACATTCATATGTAAATACATACATATTATAGGCACACCCAGGCTATTACAAACAGACATGTGCACGCACACAAATGTTTGTACTGCCCGGGGATCGAACCTGGAACCCTTAGTGTAGTAGTCGACGTCTCAACCGCTACATAAATTTCCAAACGTAAATAAATTAATAAATTAATAATCAACACTAGTAAGACAACACTTGGCTTTAAGGTTGCCTCTGATTTCTTTTATTGCTTGTACAAGTGTTTATCTTAATTGTGCTCAAATAAAAATTGCGATAGAAAGTTGATGTTGTTGTTAATAGTTGCCTTCCGATTTGGAGGGTGCAGGTTCAAATCCCGCCACGTACCAAAGTATTTTCGAAAATATATGTACGTTATCCGACGCTCTTACGGTGAAGGAAAACATCGTGAGGAAACCTTCATGCACGCCTGCGAAGAGATTCGAAGGTTGTGTGTGAAGTCGTCCAATCCGCACTGGGCCCGCGTGGACGACTAAGGCCTAATCACCCTATACGGGTAGGCTAGTGCCCCTCGGTGGGGACGTTTAATGAGCTGATGATGATGAGATGATGAGAAAAACGATAGATAAAAAATGTGTATGGAAAAATCAAACTTAATGTATACTCACTAGTGGTAGGTAGCGCGTGTCTTTCCAACTTGACGGGCGCGTCGTGTAGCGGGCCCACGCGTGGGACTCCTGGACAACGAAAAACGAATTCATTGGGATTATAAATAACAAATATTTATACAGCGCCATCTGCAAGAATCTATCTATGTGTATATTTGCGTTCATAAGTGCTTTCTGACTTCGATTTTGACTAACGGCTACTAGACCAATGGTTCCGGGTTCAATCCCCGGGCAGTACAAACATTTGTGTGAATGAACATGTCTGTTTGTAATAGTCTGGATGTGTCTATGTATAATATGTATGTATTTACAAAAAAAATGTATATAAGTATGTTTATCCGTTGTTTAGTACCCATAATACAGGCTTGGCGTGGATATTTATAGTCGTTATCAATTCGGTATTCTCCAACATCCGCAATAAAATACCAAACCTTATTTTATAAAAGCGCACCTTATTTTACATGTCGTTTCATTGATCACTTTTGTTTATTTGCAATATTGTATTTATAAATACACTGAAACCAATAAATATGAGGTCAATTGATAATAGTGAGTAATGACGTCACATATCAATAATCTCATACAAAATATATGGAAACGTTCCTTTTTGACAGTTTATAAAAAGTGCGTCAACATTAGTGGTGTCAAATACCCAATTGTATATTAATTACATTTATGTATCTCTTTTATGCATCAATATTGACATACATACTTAGTTTAAATATTATTTCCTCACTTCTTTTTCATGTTCTTTATCCTAAGGTTTCCTGGAAGAAATCGCTCGTAGCGATAAGGCCACCTTTGCCTTCTCTATTTGTTCTATTTAATTCAAATTGATTGTATGTACGACAAATTGCGAAAAGTCGCTGGTGGAGGCTGGATGAGAAAGGCGGAGGACCGGGATATCTTGCAGTCGACGTCTCAACCGCTACACCAAAGGGGTCCAGTGGCGTACACTCCATATACGCAAATGAGCAGTGCATATCCTGTGCGTCCAGACAACCCGGAAAGTCGCGAACATATTAAATGATTCCCACTTATTTGCCAGTTTTCCTATACAGATTTGGAACCATGGGCGATCTGATGCCAAAAACAGCACTCAATTTCACAAAAATATGAATTATTTATTGTTTTTTTGCGATTAGTGTAACTCACTTTGTATACCCTACTCATAATCGTTTTGCACGCCACGGAATAGGTCGATGGGTTGAATATATAGAGTCTATCTATAGTCCATATGTAGTATACCTTGTGGCGCGTGCTCGTGTGGGTACAAGTCCGCCGCCTCTGCGTGGTTGCGGAGCACGTTTATTGCGTCGTCCAATCTCTCCTCCATGCGGGCGCCCTGCAATACATATACGTATAATACTACATAACACTTAATTCACCAGGTGCTAGACTCAATACTGTATCGTCTAGGCAGGCACCACCGCATTGGCGGATATCGTCCCGGGAAACAGGAGCCTTATGCACTTTTGTGTTTCGGGATGAGGGCACTGTAGCTAGTGAAATTACAGACCTTACTTCTGTTGTCTCGTGTGTCGGGCGCAGTGCGGCATTGATAGAATAATAACTGTCTGTCAGTTGTAAATCTCAATCAATGCCGCTCTGCCATGGTCAGGCGTATCACTAACCATCAGGTGAACGACCGTACTGTACACTTTATCACATTAAACAATTATTGCGACACATAAAGAGCATCCGACCATAATTTGAACCTCAGATAGATATCTTGAAACTTACTTCATAAATAAAATATTTAAGAGTTAAATATTTAAGAATCTATACGCTATAAAGCCGTCGAATAAACACAGTAATCAAATACATGCTGCAGGTAAATCACTATCTACAAAATAAAACGGTGATCATATGGAATTGATGATCAATTGTCATCCATATAAAGACACATTTTACCTAGTGTGTGTAAAACATTGGTTGGAATATGTATTAAACAAAATGTCTAGCCAAACGCATAAAGGTAACGGATGTAATTCAGTTTTCAATATTCTGTACAACTTTGTCATTTAAAAATTAAAGAAAAGCTCTGCAAAACTTTTTGAAAATACTGTAGTTTAAGCGAAGTTGCTAAACTTAATTGATAAAGAAAATTAATCTATCTTTTGGTTTATTTTCTCCGTTTTGTTTGAAACTCCAACATGAGATTTACAAAAAGGCAACCTATATAACGCTTATATTATGTTAATTTTAAAATTATAATTGCATGATGTATTAACCAAGTACAAATGACAATTAATTGGTTAAAACATAAAAAATGAAATTCTACGATGAATATCATTAACCGAGTACATATAAGCTTTTTTTAGATTAAAACAAACACATCACCATCTTAATCATCAATTTCAAAACCAAAGCCAGCAACGTGATCACCAATTCCACACACCACCACCGTAATTAGTGAGACAAGCGATACTCACAACAACATCGGAATGCTCCCGTAGGAACACCATCGCCTCGTCGAGCTGTCGCTGTTCGGCCGGCGCGCCCTACGGTCAACCGACAGCTCAGCGTGGTGGGAGCCGGTACCATGCTTACAAATGTACTGATAACCCGTTTTTTGAAAATTGGCAAAAAGATCGGACCTAGTTGACTACCTTGTAGTACTCCTTAGTTTTTTTTTTTTTTTTCGAACTGACTACTGCTGTTGGCCGCAGATGGCCTTTACAGCTTCACCGGGCAAGTGGCGAGCGCAGATGGCTCTCAGCCTAAAAGTACTCCTTAGTTTTACAAATGCACTGACAACCTTTTTTTTGGGAATTAGCAAAAAGATCGGACCTAGTTGACTACCTTGTAGTATTGCTTAGTTTTTAAAATCAGGTCTTTCCACTTTGGGTATACAAACAAATTAAATTTGTGAAATGCTTAGTGACATGTTGAATTTGTGGGAAATCGACAATTATATGGGACCTAGTTGACTACCTCGTAGAACTCCTTAGTTCTGAAAATCAGATCTTTCAACTTTGGGTATCGGGCCTATTTAAAATGAAATAGTACCCCAAATCACTATTGTAACTATCCCCTTTACTATATAAAACAAGGTTTAAAGTGATTACACTATGATCAAAGTCGTATGGAGCTAACTGGTATATAACCGGAATAAAATATTTCCTTAGGATAGAAAACGAGGGGTCATAGAATAGAACCCTGAAGCACTCCACGGTCTAGCATCAACATAATACTACTTACACAGTAATTAGAAGTTCATTGTGTGAATCAGAACACTTAACAGTGGAATAATGCTTTGAAAGCGATGATAACCATTGTCAAATATAGAATGTCAATTGCTTTATTTAAGACCATTTGCAGTAAATCAACACTAAATGCGAAGGATCTTACTTCGGTATGATTATTCTGTAACATATTATAAAGGCAAAAACGAAAAAAAAAACGCATTATCTAGTCTAAAAAAACGGCATGTATAGTTCGCTAAAACACTAGATAATCCAAACTACTCTATCTACTACTAATTAAATACAAGGTAACGAGCTCCACACTACACGCTGATATTAAAAAACACAAAAAGTAAAACAAAGTAAAAAACACAAAATCCAAAAACATGGCAGGATTTGTCTGATCTTTCAAATTCATGCCATATTCTTATGTTATTAACACTATGAATGGTTACTGTAATTAATGAAAATGAATACAAAGCTGGAATTCATTCTAAAATTATTTCAAAGCTTGACCATACAAATTAATGCATACATTTCTTCTCTTTTATTTAAAATAATTGCAACCAAATCCATCATTTGGTTGCTAACTTGTGTTAGATAGTTTTTCACCAAATCCATTAATAAAAGCAAAAAAAATAAGTTAGATATAGGTGACAACAAGGTATTCTTGTAAAAAGTCTTATAAATTTCTAAGATAACGATTGGATCAGTCTAATATTACAGCTATAATAAAAATAATTAACTATGCAGTATAATGTATAAAAATTTGTCGGGTCAAGCTATAGAATAGTATGTCAAATGGAATCCAAAAAACCAAAAATGTCTTAGTAACATCCATGCATGGAGGACATGCTGTCATATTTTGTGTTTCAAAGTAGTGTGTTTACATGGTATGTGTATTAGCTCTGAACACTTTTATGACAAAAATAATGCTAAAAATGTGTCGGTAACTCCTTTTGTATAGGTAAAGAAGCCCCACAGAAAACACACACTTTAAGACATATTGTTTTTAGGGCTTCTCGTCTTTATTTTTTTGTCTGTGTTATTTTTATGAGCTAATCGTTTTTATTGTTTTGTGTATGCGTATTGAGGGTAGCCAGCGTCCGGATGATACGGACAATATTTGGGCGTTGCTTTTTAGCCAAAATTTACGGTATCCCTACCATCTACACTAAATTTTGTTCACACGTTGTCGTCGTTTGATTTTTGTAGTTTGTACAAGTACAATTATAAAAATAACTATTTTCTGTAATTTAGTTTATAACTCAAAAAGTTTTGATTAGTTTTGCTGTTTGTTTAAAGGTATCTATATTTTTATCGCGTACATTTCTTAGTGCCTGTGTGTGTCTTTGTGAATGTCTACCTATGTTTGTATTTCTTTTTAGCTGTGATTGTATCTTCCTGTGTGTGTGTGTGTGTGTGTGTGTGTGTGTGTGTGTGTGTGTGCGTGTGTGTGTGTGCGCGTGTGTGTGTGTGTACCATGGGGTGCGGCGGGTAGGCGGGCGGGTGCGGCGGGGCGGGGCGGCGCGGGCGCGTGGTGGCCGTTGGGCAGCGCGGCGCCGGCCGGCGGGGACACGCCGCCCACCCACCCACTCTGCTACACACACACCACACATAACATAAATACATATCCACTCACATTTACACACCGCCATCTAGCCCCAAGTTAAGCGTGAAGCCTGTATTATGGGTACTCAACAACGGATAAACATACTTATATGCATTTTTTTTGTAAATTCATACATATTATACACAGAAAACACCCAGACCATTACATGTGATGCACATTTGCACTGCCCAGGGATCGAACCCGGAACCTTTGGTGTTGCAGTCGACACCTCAACTTTAACACCAAATGGGTCTTAAACACATCACCATTACACATTTTACATTCACCATCTTTTTTAAACATCATCGGTCTGTAACTCTGCCCCCGTAATTATATTCTCAATTAGTGCAAAATTAAACGCAGAAAATTAACCTTTAGTTACAAAAAAACCTTACATTGTCATGACACTGTTATAATGCTTTGCGTATCTTCGTCAAATAAAATCATAAGAAAAATATTCCATGTAGACCTCGATTAAACGATTTCAATTCTCAAATCACATCATAATACCAGTAACTCGAGTTAAATGTATTTATGACAACGATGCAAAACAATCCAATGCAGGGCACAGCCGAGAAGGCTCTCGAACATTAAGGTATGTATCATCATAATCATTGCATCACTTAATATCAGGTGAGCGAACTAACCGTTCTGATCACTTATTAAAACAAATCCAGTAGAAATAATATTTCCACTGCAAGCCTAACAATTGTAAGAAAGTAGCAGGGCACCAGCGCCGCAGTAGAGCTGCCGCATACCCACAGATTTCCCAATACAGGAGATGGGGCAACCCGCGTTTTTAAGTGCGACAAATGTAAGCTCAACGAGCATACACTGGCTGCCAGTTTACGCTCTGTGAGACGAGTCAAGACGCACGAATATTAGAAGAAATTACCGTTTTTTCCCAAAATGCCATCCTGTGCAATTGTAACATGCCATCATCGCAAGGAATCAGTAAATTTACCAAGAAATATAATAACTTTTCACAGGTAAGAACTGAAAAGAAATTGCGACACTGGGACTGCCTATAAACTTGGCGGCTTGTCCAGTCTAACTGTATATTCGGATGTCTGTGCGCATACCTGTCCATTATGATGGTGCAGGTGCGGCACGGCCGGCGAATGCTTGAGCGGGTAGAGGCGCGCGTGCAGCGGCGGCGGCGAGTGGACGGGCGTGGAGGGCGACGAGTACGACGACAGGCTGCCCGCCTCGCCCACGCCCACGCCCACGCCTGCGCCCACGCCCACGCCCACGCTGCCCGCTGTCGACGCCCCGCCGCCGGGGTACATCTGGATATAGAGATATATTTACTTGAAGCTTTTATTATCTTTTGTGAAATAATTAGAAATCCACATGTATCGGTCATGATAGAATTAGGCTATTGTACAATCGAACATTCGTAGAATTAGTTCGCAGTAAAATAAATATATCCACCAAAATTCACACAGCGCCGTCTAGCCCCAAAACCAAGCTTGTAATATGGAATAAAAGAAGCAAATAAAGGACAGGTTACCTTTTTTAAAATATATTTTTATAGTTATCTTTAATTGTAGTATTGGTCATTTGTGAAGTTTGTTTTTTGTACAATCGTTCAATTGTAGAAATCAATCTACTGTAAAATTGGTAATTTGTATACAAATTGTAATAAATTGTCATTTGTACACTCCTCCGTCATTTGTAGATTGTACGATAGGTAATTTGTAGAATTCTTCCATTGTAAAATCAGTCAACAGTTAAACCCGTAGCTGATGGAAGTCATGTAATATCAGTATTTTTTTAAACAGCAGTGTTAACTAACCGGCTGTAAGGGCGGCTTCCCGACGAGCATGGGGTCGGTGGGCGAGTGGTGTGGCGCGGCCGCCCTGAACGAGCTCATCGGCGGCAAAGGCAGCTCGGCACCGCCGCCCTCGCCGCCCCCGCCCGCTATGCCTGGAAACGTAACCATGCTTGCTATAGACACATGTAGGGATGAGACAGTCATCATCATAGCGATTAAACGTCCCCACCGAGGGCACCCGTATAGGGTGATTAGGCCTTAGTCATCCACGTAGGCCCAGTGCGGGTTGGACGACTTCACAAACTTTTGAATCTCTTACAAAAGACAGCATAAAAGAATTAATAATTATCAACAGACATGCACAGGACTGAGATAACTGGTGAAGATGGGCAAAACTTTGTCCAGCAGTGGACGGTGACAGGTTGAAGAGAGAGAAGAGCGAGACATTCGCAGGCATAACCCTGCAACCCACCAACAGGCTCAACGCGGGTTGTAACTTTCATCATCATCAGCTCATTAAACGTCCCACCAAGGGGCACATGTCTACCCGTAAAGGGTGTATAGGCCTTAATCGTCGACGCGGGCCCAGTGCGGATTAGCCGACTTCACAATCCTTGAATTTCTTCTCAGGCGCGCGCGGGTTTCCTCACGATGTTTTCCTTCATAGTAAGAGCGTGGGAAAAATGTACATATAGTTTCGACAATTCGAAAAGACATTGGTACATGGCAGGATTTGAACCTGCCCCCATCAGATTGGAAGGCAACAGTTCACACCAATGAGCCACCGACGGTGACCCATTAGCACAGCAAATTTGTTGCTAGGTTAGTCTTGAGCCTAGGGGCACGAGTCTACAGGACTCCTATAAATGACAAACCTAGCGACGAACCCACGGCTCTTGATGTCGCAGAAGCGATGGCCGTGTTAGTAGACGAGTTCTGGATAGGAGACCCATCCCTCTGTCTAAGGAAACTCCACCACGCACACTCAACGCTGTTTTGTGGGTGTAATGACACTAAGATTGTACCAGGAACCCGAGGGCACAAAGTGCCTTCCGAAGCAATCATCTCCACTTTGCTGTGCATGCAGACCTTTGCCCTACAAGGTACTAACCTGGCGACGTAACATACGGGTCGTACTGGTACGGTATGGAACACTCCCCAACAGCATAGTACGGCTCTTGGTGTCGCAGAACCGATGGCCGTTATAGGATACGAGTTCTGGAGTGGAGACCAATCCCTCTGTTTAAGCAGACTCCACCACGCGAATTGAGCTGGTTCGTGGGTGTTAGTGACGCTAAGATTGTACCAGGAACCGAGGGCACAACGTGCCTTCCGAAGCAATCAACTTTGTTGTGCGAGAAGACCATATACCCTACAAGGTACTAACCTGGCGACGTAGCATACGGGTCGTGCTGGTAGGGCGGGGGCGGCTGGTAGTACGTGGTGGCCCACTCCCCAGCGGCGTAGTACGGCTCCTGGTACGCCGCGCCCGCGCCCGCGCCCTTCGGCGACGCGTACCGACTGGGCGAGTCGTGCCCGAACTCATCGCTGCCGTACTGTGGACATGAGAGAAGATATACCATTAACAAAATGTATTGGTGGTTGGTTGTAGACTCGATACTGAGTCGTATAGGAAAGTACCACTGTGCCATGTGTCCCGTGAAATAAGATTGTTATGCAGTTTTGTGGTTCGGGACGAGGGCACTGTAGCTAGTGAAATTACCGAGTATAAGAGACCTCACATCTGTTGTCTCGGATGACGGGCGCAGTGCTGCATATCATGTATGATTGGTTCGTACAAAATCTGAGGCAATGCAAAGGCAAAGGCAAATGCCTATTTTGCAGTACATTTATAAAAATAAAAGCTTACACCCGACTCCCAAAGGAGCGCTTTGCGCGGTCCTGACATACTTCTCTGGCTTTCTTAACATTTATCAAGGATTACACACATAATCTTTCATTCATTCTCTTTAGGAGGATCTCTCCAGGAACCGGATGATACAAATATATTTAAATGAAACTATTTTCACCTACAAAAAAAATATATTTTTAATTATTTATTTAATAAAGACCCAAAAACATTTTACAGTCATGAAAAACACCAATTACGTATCTAAATCTAAGGGCTAAACTATAACCTAAAATATAAGCAATTAACAGAGATTCATTAAATACAAGTTATAAAGTTATATTTTCTGTGATTTCCGGCAGATATTTAGCCAAGGAGCTTTACCTGTTAATCCCCAAAAGAATAGTACTTAGCAGACTGCCCGAATAAAACTAACACTCCATGCAAATTAAAAAAAAATGGGATATATACGTTTAAGGTCGTTACAGACATAAAGCCTAATCTTTCATTTAAAATTTAACGTAAATATTTAATGCAACAAACTTATTTTATCTATACGTAGCACCTTATTCCTTTTTCCTCAATAAATGCCGCAAAAGGTTGGCTATCTGTAATTGATCTCCTTTACGGGTAGCGCAGTTGAAAAAACTGTGTTAACTCTTAAATCAGATATAAAATTGCCACCGTTTATAGCGAAACCACAACTCATACGGGGCATGCGATATGAAAGTATAATTAAGTGTTAGTTATAACTTATTTTTATTCTTTTTCCTTATTGGTGTCATTTTTTACCATAATATTTTTTGATATAGCATTGGGTATTTGACACCACTAATCGTTGACGCACTTTTTATGAACTGTCAAAAAGGAACGTTTCCATATATTTGTATGCGATTATTGAAACGTGACGTCATTGCTCACTAACATCAATTGACCTAATATTTATTGGTTTCAGTGTATTTAAAAATACAATATTGCAAATAAACAAAAGTGATCAATGAAACGACATGTAAAATAAAGTGCACTTTTATGAAAATAAGGTTTGGTATTTTATTGCGAATGGTGGAGAATACCGAATTGGCGTTTGGGCTTGGATGGTCACTATATAAACTAGATGCAGATTCGCTTGACACATACATTGACACATGTTATATTTATGACAAAATTATTTGCTTCATTAAAAGGGTACAAAATCAAAAGCACGAGCATACTACTGTCTCTCTGACATGTAGCGAGCGACGTGATTATGAATGAAAATTCGGTATTCTCCACCATTCGCAATAAA